>CAMRHE010000008.1:600000-872500 GCA_947044405.1 Leptodactylus fallax
AGCTTTTAAATGTTATATTCCAATTGCTTATGTCTAAAACAAATTAAAAATTGCTTACATTCATCATAAACTTAGCTTTTGTGACCACGGCAACAAAAAATTATCCATTTTTACTATAGAAACAGACGATTTTGCATCTTCTCATTTATACAGTCAGACTAAGAACACTATATGCATTGCAAATTTACACAGATTACCAAAAACTGTTCAGAAGTGTGAGGTTTTCCAAGATTTATGACTATACTGCAAATCAGTTTCACGAATCAATCCCCAAATATAGTCGGCCATCATGTTTTCGTTATATTGTCCTTGGTAACGGCGTTCAAAGTTCATAATGTCCTGGTGAAAGAGCTCGCCTTGCTCCTCTGAATAAGCTCTCATGTTCTCTTTGAACTTATCAAGATGAGCATCAAGGATATGGATTTTGAGTGACATCCTGCAGCCCATTGCAGCATAGTTCTTTATCAGAGTCTGAACCAGTTGTACATAGTTTTCATTTTATGATTGCCTAGGAAGCCGCAAACCACTGCGACAAAACTGTTCCAAGTATGGCTTCCGCTCCTCATCTGCATATGAAGAGAAATCGTGATCTTCAACGTCTTCCTCGATGTCTGACCTGCTGCTTTCTTTTGAAGGTGGTGTAGCTCTGTCTGGAGGTGTTGGTACAGGAAGTTCAGGGCAGTGTGGTACTGGGGCAATAGATGACGGAATGTCAGGATACGTTACAGGCGGTGCATTTTTGCCAGTGCGACATTTGGAAGGGTCCACCATGCAGAAGTAGCAATTTGTTGAGTGATCAGTCGGTTCATGCCAAATTCTTGGGATAGCAAAATGCATGGCTCTCTTCTCTCCCCTGTACCAACCTATAAGCAAACAAAATAATATTTGGATTGAGAATTTGATTTAGGCCTATTTCACACTAATGACTAGAGATATTTACAATATTAACACAGTTAATCTGCTATTTAAGAGAGTAGCATTTATCCACTTACCTTCAAGAGTTTTCTTGCAGTGCTCACATGTGAAATGAGGAGCCCATGGTTTGTCTTGGTCACCAACAGGCATGCCGAAGTATGCTTTGTAGGCCTCACACATCTTAGCAGATGCTTCCACAGAGTACTTTTTCGCTCTTGTCTTTATAAACTGGCCACATACATAGCAAAATGCGTCTGCTGGATGTATGCAACCTCTTGATGCCATCTAAATTGACTAAGTTGCTGTGAACTGTAAGGAAAAAGGATGTCTTTCCAAACTTGATAAAAATGGTCTTTATTCCATGCAGTATTAAAGTTCAAAAGTGTACTGAGGATTCAGCAGAGCAAGATTGATCACCCGTTACCAGAGTAACACACAATATATACATTTACATTCCTAAGCTCCTCCTGTAATGGGTGTGGGGTGAAGTGTGAATACTGTTGTTATCAGAATCTGAATAGATATTGAATTCACACCTGTCTGTCTAGGTCAATTCCCCTTTGTCTGTGATGGCCATTGCCCACTTACTATGCAATCCCAATCAATTAGATCCTGTCTCTCCGCCTCTCAGGAAGGGCTATAGTGGCCCTATATAACTGTAGTTATACAGCTACCTACAATTCTGTACAGTCCCAGAAAGTTCTAGATAATTCTGGGCAGTTCTAGAAACTTCTTGATAGTTCTCACAATTCCAGAAGCTTCTTAAGTATCTTGAAATATTGCGAATATCCTTAAAAATAGATCAATTTCAAAATATCATTCCCCTTATGTCCGACAGCAGCACAATATGGGGTATCTCTGCCCCTGTGTGTTGTTTAGGACAGTGGAACCTTTAATTAGCACCAAAATTAAGGTGCCTCCTACTGGCCCTATAAGAGGGCGCCAGAGACCTCCGTCCACTGTGTTTTTTTCTGTCCTGTGTGGGACAGGTGGACGGAGGGGACTGTCAGAGGCCGTCCTGAAGACCCTTTCTTCTGCAAGAGCAGACTCTACCAATAAGAACTACCAGAGGACAGCCAAGATTTTCATGGAGTGGTGCTCCAAGAAAGGTATTAATAATCTAGAACCTTCAACGGCTGATATTTTAAATTTTCTTCAGGACGGTTTGGATAAGGGCCTTGCTCCTGCCACTTTGAAAGGGCAGATTGCGGCCCTCTCCGCTCATTTGAACAGACGTCTGTCTCAGGATCCTCTGGTTGCAAGGTTCCTTAAAGGGGCAATGAGGCTAAAGCCCTCAATATCATCTCCAGTTCCCCAGTGGGACCTTGCGGTAGTCCTTACAGGCCTGTGCGGTCCTCCATTTGAACCCTTGGAGACTACGGAGCTAAAATATTTAGCCTACAAAACCACTTTTTTGTTGGCTATTACATCTGCCAAAAGAGTAGGGGAACTCCAGGATCTCTCTTCTAGAGAACCGTACATTTAGTTTTTTGCAGATAGGGTGCACCTTAGGTTTTTGCCTGGGTTTAACCCTAAGGTCCCCTCATGCTATAATAGCAATCAGCTAATTTCGCTACCTGTGTTTTTCCCCACTCCAACCTCTGAGGAGGAAGAAAAGCTCCATACCTTAGATGTGGTAAGATGTCTGCGGATTTACCTATCCCGCACTCAACCGTTTAGGAAGGCCGAAAACCTACTAATTAACATGCAGGGTAAAAACAAAGGCCTCAAGGCTTCCAAGCCTACTCTATCCACATGGATCAAGGAGACAATTAAGTCTTCCTTTCTTATTCAGGAGTTACTTCCTCCAGTCTTTTCTAAGGCCCACTCAACCAGGGCTGTGTCGACTTCTTGGGCTGGGCTGAGTACCGGTCCTTACCATTGGACCAGATTTGTGCGGCTGCATCATGGTCATCTCAGTTGACCTTTGTTAAACATTATCGTTTAGACGTCCGCAGTTCCCAGACAACTGCCTTTGGTCAGACAGTCCTTGACGTTGTAAGGGGAGGAAATCCTCCCTAGGGGAATTACTTGCTATCTCCCCATATTGGGCTGCTGTCGGACGTAAGGGGAATCGTTGATTGTAATGTCAATCTGTATTCCCTTAGTCCTGACAGCTGCACAAGGCTTCCCTCCCTAGAAGCTTGTTTCCTTTTACTTTATAATTTACACAGTGGAGGGAGGTCTCTGGTGCCCTCTTATAGGGCCAGTAGGAGGAACCTTAATTTTGGTGCTAATTAAAGGTCCTAAACAACACACAGGGGCAGAGATACCCCATATTGTGCTGCTGTCAGGACTAAGGGAATACAGATTGAAATTACAATCAACGATTGTGCTGACCACAAAAGCAAAGTTTACAGGGAATAATAACTTTTTTTCTATTCATTTAAGGTACAAACAATCAGGAAAACACACTTAACAACTGGAAACAAATATTTTTTTGAAAATTGTTACATGGTGTAATCTATTGTCAGTAGTGGATTCAATGATGGGTCACTATGGGTGTTATCTGGAGAGGTGTTGCCTTCCATCCTAGTCCTGTTGGTCTTATCTGTGATGTAAATGAGGTGACTTTTGCAAACTTAAAAAAAAAAAATTCTTGGTTTACAAGATAATTTACTGGTGGCACATTCCCTTTAATAGCTAGGAGAGTTGTCCAGAAACTTTTGGTCCTACAGTATACAATATATGAACCTGAGTAGTGGTCGTCATCCACAGACTTAGAAACAGTTCTTCAATGTATATGTCAGCAGTGATGTATCTGTGACTATAAACATGTTTATTACCTACACAAATGAATGTGACATTATTGACATAATATGCCAATGCAAACAAAAAAACTAGTTATTACCTATCCTCATATTTCAGAACATAATCTTTCACCCTCTTTTGTTTTAGCCTCCAGCTATCGGAATAAAACTTCCAGGAGGCATGTATCACAATACAATCCCAAGTGCATCTTATTTCCACATAAAGAAGGCAGATGTAGCAATGTCTAATAGAGAAAGGCAGACAGTGTCTCTGCAGCATTACTGACAACATATGGAAAAGAAAACAGAAAAAAAAACATAGTAGCTATTTTAATCATCTGGAATAATAAGTATTATTTTTTAAGCTAACATTTCAGTTGTCACTTACATTTTATTATTGAGTATTGTTTGTGTTTACCCACCCCATGAGTCTCACAAATAGGGTCCCACATTTCTTATATGGAAGGGGATGATGTGCCTGTCACAGTGCTTCTCTCTGCCATGCTGGCATCTCATACCAAAAATAAGTTTTGTGACAAGACAAAGTTGCCCCTTTGAAGGTTAATGCTGTCTTTCCTGATGATCTAGAGTGGTAAAGGCATCAACATCTATAGGGAACTGAAGCAATATATATCAGCATCCAGGGGTGCAACTAGCAAAGACTGGCCCCCCCCCCCACAGCGTAGCGCCCACTTTTCCTGTCTCCCACACAGTATAACACCCCATTTACACACACTATAATGTCCCAGAGTGGCCCTTGCACACAGTAGTATGTCTCACAGTGGCCCCTACACACAGTATTATGTCCCACAGTGGCTCCTCCACACAGTATTATGCTCCTCAGTGGCTCCCCCACACAGTATTATGCCCCACAGTGGCCCCAGCACACAGTATTATGCCCCACAGTGGCCCCTGCACACAGTATTATGTCCTACAGTGGACCATCCAGAGAGTATTATGTCCCACAGTGGCTCCTCCACACAGTATTATGCCCCACAGTGACACCCCAGCACACAGTATTATGTCCAACAGTGGCTTGTCCACATAGTATTATGCCCCATAGTGGCCCCTTCACTCATTTTTGGATGCATTGAAGCAACATGTAACCTTAAAAACAGCTGGGTTACTGCAGATCAGCTCCCATTCCTGCAGTGACTTGACATGGCTACTACACAGAAAACACAGTAATCTACTCCTGACTGCATTCTTGATATGTTCTGGCACTGGCGGTTGCTGATTAGCAATAGTGCCCAGTATTCTAAGAATAGGTCATTGATTTATTTAGCTTAGAATACCCCTTTAAAGATTGTATAACTGTAAGAGACAGCCAATGTTGTCCTAAGCTTTATTTGTCTGTATAAATTGTTAATGTTGAATGTATTTCTGTGATTCTGTTCCTTTAAGACAGCAGCCATTGTAATTGTGACATGATGCTGGAGTGAGACCCCCCCCTTTTATGTCAGCCTGCCTGTTCTGCAGACAGAGTGTGAGCAGAGAAGCAGGAAGTGACGAGACAGAGAGCAGCAGCCATCTTGGCAAGAGAGAAGACAGGTGTCTGTGCTGTGTTGAACTGGTGTGGAGATTTTTCTGTACAGCTAAGCTGTATCTTGGTCCAGAGACAAACAGAGTGTAAAGAGACAACAGGACTAGTGAGTCCACGTGAAAGGAACTGTGCTCAGTGGCTGATCAGTGAGACTGACATTGTGACTGTGTATATGGATACCACAGATAGAGACTCGCAGTGCTGTTGATGTACTGGACAGCACCTGCTAAATCCCGGCTTACATCCCAGCTCAGTGTATGGATTCAGCAGGACTGTCAGTGTGCTGAGTGGAATCTGCTGTTGGATTACATTGCATTCATTGGGTTTCCCTGTTAAAGAGGACTTCATTTCTCCCGAGATCCTGATAACAGTGAGGAGAGGACGCTTCACTATAAAAGAAAGGAACGACTTTGGGCCCCACCGCGCGCTTCTACAGACTGTAAGCGGTCCACCTGGACCACTGGGGAAAAGGGGGTGCACCCAAATGTGATGTCAGGGTCAGTTAGGGATAGTTTTGAGTATATTGTTCATTCAGTGTCCATACTGCAGAAGTGGACAGAGTAAAAGTAGAAACCATTGCAGAATTTGCCTTGAAATTGTTCATGCTATATTGTATATTTTGCTTGTCTTTATCCCTGTCATTTTACCTTCAAATAGTCTTTATTAACTTATAGTAAATATATATTCTTTTCTTGAACTACCGCGTGTGCGTTCATTTCTGGTTGCGGAGTCCAAACCACCTGCCTTGCTCTCGGTTCACAAATTGGCGTAGTCGGCAGGATCCGCTTACCAGAATGGACGGTGACGCACCCGTTAGAGAGAATGGTGCTGGAGGAAGAATGCCAGCAGGGGCTATAATGAGTCAGTTAGCTAAATTTGATGGCAATAATATGTCAGTGAGTATGTGGGTGGAACAGATACGAATGATACAGCGAATGTACCAGACCACACCAGAAGTACTAGTAGAGCTAGCAATATTGACATTACAAGGGGATGCTAAGACCACGGTGATACTGAGGCCATTTGAACAAAGGTAGACATTTGAGCAAGTAGTCCAGATTCTAGAAACCATCTATGGAGAAACTGCATTGCTGGGGTCTCTGCAGGCTCGGTTCTTCCAGAGGGTACAACAGGAGAATGAAAGCCTTCCCCAATATGCAAATGCCCTACAAGAACTGCTCCGAGATATTCAAGGGAAGGAAAGAGGGGGCTCGCCAGCCTTCTGTAACCCTGATCGGACTCTCCGTGACCAGTTTGTCCTGGGGATACGTGACGGCAGTTTAACTGTGACTATGCAGGATTTTATACGACGAGAGACTGATGCTAAATTCCATGATGTACAGGTAGAGGCCATCTCCCGTGCCAATAGTATGGTCCGAGGCCCCAGACCGCAGTTGGAGTTACTTTGTCACAGGGGGCTAGTTCTGGCTCAGAGACAGTAGAAAAGGGGACGGTTAAAGAAATTCTCACAGTAATGCAGAAACTGCAAGAGCAAATGGAACACTTGCACACCCGTTGTGATGAACATTCTATGAAAATTGCAGACTTCCAGAAAACTGGAGGTGAAAGGGTGAGCCGTCCATACCCAGAAAATCAGAATCACCCACCACCCCGCTGGAGGGATGAGGATAGGACCTACCGAAGGGGTCCAAATCATTTAGTGCAGTGCTCAGGAGAAATCGAAGGGGCTTACCGAAGGGTCCCAAACAGATGGCCAGAACGACGGGAGATACGCTGCTGGGAGTGTGGACAGATGGGCCACGTTGCTGCTAGATGTCCAGAGCAGCGACAAACTTATGAGAGACCGCCGTTAAACTGAAGTCCCCTGCTGCTGTAGGGCGTGTAGTAGGGGAGACTGACAAGAAGACTATGTGGGGAGAATGCCCTAATGATGACCTGATCGCTGCAAGTCCTGTTATACAGGTGGAAATGGAGGGTATTCCGGTTACCGGGATGATTGACACGGGTTCCCAAGTAACGACCTTGAGTAGAGACTGTTATGAACGGTACTTCCAGCAACATGTGAAATATGATCCCCATACATTCGTACGAGTGGTCGCAGCTAACCAGTTACCAGTTCCAGTCGTGGGAGTAGCCTGGATGAATGTCCGGGTATGTGGCCAAGATCTAGGTAGGAAAGGCATTGTGGTGGTACAGGAGTCACATGAAGTAAAGGTCCCTGTCATTTTGGGGATGAATGTGTTAAAAGAATTAGATCAGATCCTCTTTGAAAAGAAAGGTCACGGTTATTGGAAAGAAACCACCACCCATCGGCCTACTCAAACAGCTTTCCAGCGGCTGATCCGGACATGTGGCTTACAGAAAAGTTCGGATGCACAGCGTCCTCTGGCTCGAATTTCAGTTCCTTTGCATACAAAAGTTACACTGCCACCCAGTCGGGAGACAATAGTGTCCATGCCCGTAGGCACCTGTCGGAAACTAGAGGGCATAGCTGTGTTGGTAGAACCACTGCAGGTAGCCGAAGGAGGTGTTGATCCGCTAGTGGCCCGTTCCTTGGCAATAGTTCGCAATGGAAGAGTACCACTTCGATGTGTAAACACTCAGGACCAGAGTGTGGACCTGACCCCAGGGAGGCAGCTGGCTAACATCTATGTGACTCCGGAGGAAGTAAGGAAAGTAACTCCAATGCAGCTGAAGCCGACTGAAAGGGATGAGTGGACCGTAACTGTGTCCATGGGAGAAGATGAGGAACCCACCTCTGAATGGAATGGCCATGCAATTCGAGAACAGATGAAGATGGATGCAAGTTCATGTTCTCTGGAATGGGTGCAGAAGGTAGATGAGCTGTTGTGGGAGAACCGAGCCGCCTTTGCACGGTATGCTGAAGATTTTGGATGTACCACAGGGATCTACCATGAGATTCCCACAGGAGACACCCCTCCAATTAGAGAGCGCTACCGACAAATTCCTCCACAGTTGTATCAGGAAGTGAAATAACTGTTAGCTAAGATGCTACAGGGTGGGATCATCCAAGAAAGCCAGAGTCCCTGGGCAGCTCCTGTGGTGTTAGTAAGAAAAAAAGATGGGTCCATCCGATTTTGCGTAGACTATCGGAAGTTAAACGCTTGCACCGTACGAGATTCCTACCCCTTGCCACGGATTGAGGAGTCCCTCTCAGCGCTGGGGAGAGCCCGGTACTTCTCCTCACTAGATCTGGCTAGTGGGTATTGGCAGGTGCCGATGGCCACAAAAGACAAGGAGAAGACGGCATTCATCTTGCCCATGGGACTATACGAATTTAACCGGATGCCCTTCGAGTTGACAAATGCACCCGGAACTTTTCAGCGGTTGATGGAGAAATGTCTCGGTGACTTCAACTTTGAGTTCACTCTCATCTACTTGGATGACATTATAGTGTATTCTGCGACCTTTGAAGACCATCTCCACCAGTTGGGGCAAGTATTTAGAAGATTGCGGGAACAAGGGCTCAAATTGAAACCCAGTAAATGTCGGTTGTTCCAATCTGAAATTGATTACTTGGGTCACCGCGTATCAGGAGAAGGGGTGAGACCATCAAGAGACAAGATAGCGGCTGTTCAAGATTGGCCAATACCGACTACCCTGCGAGAAGTGAGGGCGTTCCTTGGAGTAGCCGGTTACTATCGACGGTTTATTAAGGATTTCGCCAAGGTAGCAGCACCACTTAATGCTCTCCTACGAGGCACATCCGGTGGTCCAAAGAACCGGTCCGTGAAGTGGGGACCTGAACAGGAACAAGCCTTCCAGGCATTGAAGAATGCACTGACAACAGCCCCAATCTTGGCATATGCTGATTACCACTTGCCGTTCCAGCTGTATACAGATGCAAGCCTGTATGGTCTTGGAGCAGTGCTTTCCCAGCTTCAGGATGGCCAGGAGAGGGTCATAGCGTATGTCAGCCGGTCTTTGAGAGATTCTGAAAGAAACCCCGAGAATTATAGTTCATTTAAGTTGGAGCTGTTGGCACTGGTATGGGCCATGACTGAGAAATTCTCTGAATATTTGACCGGTGCTGAAGTTTTAGTACTGACTGACAACAACCCACTAGCTCACCTGGAAAATACCAAGCTCGGGGCGTTAGAGCAGAGGTGGATAGCCCGAATGTCTAAGTTCAATTACCGCATTAAGTATCGGTCCAAGACAGAGAACCAGAATGCTGACGGACTTTCTAGGGTAACCGCCCAGATCCCCACAGTAGACGTGGATCATGAGTTGGAGCATGTGGAGGTGCCCGACTTCAGCAGATTTTCACAGGCCTTGGCCGCCGCTAATCAGTTTGAGATGGAGGGGACTGAAATGGCTCCTTTCTTTGGTCCCTCACGACAGGAATGGGCACAGATACAACAGACCCATGAGGGGCTGGCGCAGATGATCAAGTGTGTTGAGAAAGGCCAGAAGCCCTGTAGAGAGGAAAGAGAACGACTGACACGTGAGATATTATCTGTTCTGAGTCAGTGGGAAAAGTTGGAGATGAAAAATGGAGTGCTATGCCGAAAGGTCTATTTACCTTCTGAGATCGACATTCGATACCAAATTGTGGTGCCTAGTGAACTGGCTCGCTCGTTGGCAGTTGAGGCTCATAATAAGAATGGACATTTTGGTCATGAGAAGACCTTTCGTTGGTTACAGCGACTGATTTACTGCCCTGGTCTTCGTCAAATGGTCGAAGAAGTATGCCGCAGCTGTCGAACTTGTGAGATCCATAAGGCAATAGAACAGAGAGCTCCCCTGCAAACCATCGTGACCCAGGAACCTTTAGAAATCGTCATGATAGACTATCTAATGGTGGGCCCATCCAATAGCGGACACCAGTATTGCCTCGTAATGGTGGATGACTTCACCAAATTTGCGGTGGTAACCGCCACCAAGGACCAGACAGCTGAGTCAGCAGCTCGTGCTCTGTGCCAAGATTTCATTCGAGTATATGGGTGTCCCCAACGCATCCACTCCGACCAGGGCGCCTGCTTTGAGGGACACGTAATGAAAGAAGTTCAACGTATCTACGGGATAAAGAAGTCGCACACGACTCCATACCACCCTCAGGGAAATGGGGCCTGTGAAAGATTCAACAGAACTCTGCTACAGATGCTGCGGACTCTGGAGGAAGACAAGAAGTTACAGTGGCCTCAGTTCTTGTCTGAAATGGTGTGGGCCTATAACAATCAGGTCCATTCTACAACGGGGTACTCTCCTTATACACTTCTCTTTGGGCGGTCTGGGCGAAGTATAGGAGAATTACAGTTGGATGATGTGGATGGGTTCCGTCCGAGGGATCCAACCTCTTGGGTGCGGGCGCACCGGCAGAGACTTGAGACGATCCATCGATTGGTGCGGCAGCGCCTGCAAGAACATCCCCATCCTGATAAGACCCCAGTGCAAGAAGCACCATTGCAACCAGGCGACCTGGTGCTAGTTCGTGTCAAGAAACCCCAAGGGAAATTGGAAAGCCGATGGGAGGCTTTGCCGTATCGTGTTGTTGGCCGCAAGTATGCGAATGGGCCAGTGTACCAGGTCCAGAAAGAAGGAACTGATTGTGTTCGAGTACTTCACCGAAATATGTTGCGCCTGTGTCATTCTGAAGGGACAAATCATGATGGGCCTGCCAATGTGAATGAGCTCCCACAGTCAGAGAATGGAGGTGCGGAATGGGCCTCCGACGAGGAGGATGATTGTTGGCCGATCCCTGCTCCTGGGGATGTTCCACCTGTGACTACTGTATCTCCGGCCTGTACCCCCTCTGGTGCGGAATCCACTGGTCCTTCTCAGCCCATAGCTGCAGCACCCCATAATATACCACCGGTCCTCAGACGGACCACTAGGCCAAATGCTGGTATTCCCCCTGTTCGGTATGCGCAGGATGAGTTTGTTTGGCCTGCCATACATCGGTATACTACCACCCTGTGCATAAAAGTACAACCCTCTGGATATACAGTCATAGGCAGGGACTGCCAATCTTAAAGTGGGGAGGAATATGTAAGAGACAGCCAATGTTGTCCTAAGCTTTATTTGTCTGTATAAATTGTTAATGTTGAATGTATTTCTGTGATTCTGTTCCTTTAAGACAGCAGCCATTGTAATTGTGACATGATGCTGGAGTGAGACCCCCCCCTTTTATGTCAGCCTGCCTGTTCTGCAGACAGAGTGTGAGCAGAGAAGCAGGAAGTGACGAGACAGAGAGCAGCAGCCATCTTGGCAAGAGAGAGAACAGGTGTCTGTGCTGTGTTGAACTGGTGTGGATATTTTTCTGTACAGCTAAGCTGTATCTTGGTCCAGAGACAAACAGAGTGTAAAGAGACAACAGGACTAGTGAGTCCACGTGAAAGGAACTGTGCTCAGTGGCTGATCAGTGAGACTGACATTGTGACTGTGTATATGGATACCACAGATAGAGACTCGCAGTGCTGTTGATGTACTGGACAGCACCTGCTAAATCCCGGTTTACATCTCAGCTCAGTGTATGGATTCAGCAGGACTGTCAGTGTGCTGAGTGGAATCTGCTGTTGGATTACATTGCATTCATTGGGTTTCCCTGTTAAAGAGGACTTCATTTCTCCCGAGATCCTGATAACAGTGAGGAGAGGACGCTTCACTATAAAAGAAAGGAACGACTTTGGGCCCCACCGTGCGCTTCTACGGACTGTAAGCGGTCCACCTGGACCACTGGGGAAAAGGGGGTGCACCCAAATGTGATGTCAGGGTCAGTTAGGGATAGTTTTGAGTATATTGTTCATTCAGTGTCCATACTGCAGAAGTGGACAGAGTAAAAGTAGAAACCATTGCAGAATTTGCCTTGAAATTGTTCATGCTATATTGTATATTTTGCTTGTCTTTATCCCTGTCATTTTACCTTCAAATAGCCTTTATTAACTTATAGTAAATATATATTCTTTTCTTGAACTACCGCGTGTGCGTTCATTTCTGGTTGCGGAGTCCAAACCACCTGCCTTGCTCTCGGTTCACATAACTAATCAGTAGTATTGTAATCCTCACCTAACTAGAGAATAGGCTGTTTATAATCCAAATTGCTGCAGTAAAAATTGGCTATGCATGTGTCTTCACTCCCTGTTGAAATGTGTAGGTTATGCAGACTGCCAAATGCTTCCAATCTATCAGACTATCTAATAAAATGGAGAAGATTGATTCACCCATTATTTTCATCACATGGAAAAAAACCTTAAAAAGTACAATTAATTTACCCAATATATCCCAATATCAGGTGAATTTGGAAATCAATTTGTGAATAAAAGCACACGAAGTTTTAATATTCTCTAGTTTCCATTATATCTTTATATTATAACACTGTGCCTGTGCATGAACCATAGTTTTCTCTCTTATTGTCCAGACCTTCAAAAGGCACTCACTTACTAAAGCTGTATCTATGGCTGTATGGGAGGAGTGCGGGACCACAATGCCTCCATCACCATCACCAGCCCCAAAGCACAGTGGGTTGGTTGTTCCCTTCTTATTCATTGTATCATACAGTGGGGAAAAACAGCAACAGTGTGTGCCAACCTTGTGAAAACTTACAGAAAACGTTTGACCTCTGTCATTGCCAACAAAGGATATATATCAAAGTATTGAGATGAACTTTTGTTATTGACCAAATACTTATTTTCCACCATAATTTGAAAATAAATTCTTAAAAAATCAGACAATGTGATTTTCTAGATCTCTTTTCTCATTTTGTCTGTCATAGTTGAGGTCTACCTATGATGTCAATTACAGGCCTCTCTCATCTTTTTAAGTGGGAGAACTTGCACAATTGGTGGCTGACTAAATACTTTTTTTCCCCACTGTATATAGTAGTACAGACCTAGAGGTGCAAATATGGCTGCATTCTTCCAAAAGAAATGTTATGTCTGTCAATAGGTTGTGTGTGATACTGTATCTCACCCCCATTCACTTCAGTGGAGCAATGTTCAGAAGCCTGTACAAAACCCCTTTAAGATGTAGAGCACATTGTCACGCCTATGCTTTGTTTTATAACTGCTGCACATTTAGACACAATCCAATTACTGTAACTTCATTTAAAGGCACAACATTCCCATCTACAATCATAATACAGTCTCTCTTCTGGTTTTGCATTCTGCAGACATGATACTCTCTTGGAAAGTGTAATGAAAATGATTAGTCTGAATGATTATTTCTTTCTCTGCCTAGCATTGATCTTCAATCTGTTCCCGCACTGACCTTTCCTACATTCAACCCTTGCTTGTCATTGAAGGGACAGGAGCTTATTTCCAATATGAATTGCCTTTTATGTTCACTCAATACATTTCCGACTAGCCTTTTGTTCCAAAATAATGATGACATATGATACACATTAGCTTTATTACTAGGGCCACTGTCCTCTATACTAACTGAAGGGGCATTGCACTTCTGAAGTATAATGACAAAGAACAGAAAATATCTTATATATGTTCTACATCGTTGCTTTTATTTGGCATCATATGTTGTGGTTCAGGAGCAGACATAAACAGCTGAGGGCCCCTGAGCAAGGACAGTTAAAGGGGTTCCCATGTTTTCCAATATCTCAGCATAGAGCACCTGCCTTACATCTCTCTAACAATCCCCCAGTAATAGTTAGCCATGAAGTTCGTTAGTTTAGGCATTTATGCAATCTAATAGACAGTAGAAGGCTGCTGTTAGGTGATAGGGACCACTGGCCTACTGGACCCCTGTGTTGCTCTGCAAGTTGCTTGTAATAGGCACTAATGGGCTTCTGCCAGCATCAGGCCAGTGGCAATATGGTTTCTTCACTTTAGCTGGCACTGTACTTCTCTGTGGCCAATGGGCCGCATCAAGCCTGTTCTCTCCTGAACTGCCGAATCACCGGAAGCTGTGTACAGTCATGGCCAAAAGTTTTGAGAATGACACAAATATTATATTTTCACATGATCTGCTGCCCTCTGGTTTTTATGTGTGTTTGTCAGATGTTTTTATCACATACAGAAATATAATTGCATTCATATTATGAGTAACAGAAGCTTATATTGACAGTTAGAATGAGTTAATGCAGCAAGTCAATATTTGCAGTGTTGACCCTTCTTCTTCAGGACCTCTGCAATTCTCCCTGGCATGCTCTCAATCAACTTCTGGACCAAATCCTGACTGATAGCAGTCCATTCTTGCAGAATCAATGCTTTAATTTTGTCTGAATTTGTTGGTTTTTGTTTGTCCACCCGTCTCTTGATGATTGACCACAAGTTCTCAATGGGATTAAGATCTGGGGAGTTTCCAGGCCATGGACCCAAAATCTCTATGTTTTGTTCCCTGAGCCATTTAGTTATCACCTTTGCTTTATGGCAAGGTGCTCCATCATGCTGGAAAAGGCGTTGTTGAGCGCCAAACTGCTCTTGGACGGTTGGGAGAAGTTGCTCTTGGAGGACATTCTGGTACCATTCTTTATTCATGGCTGTGTTTTTAGGCAAGACTGTGAGAGAGCCGATTCCCTTGGCTGAGAAGCAACCCCACACATGAATGGTTTCAGGATGCTTTACAGTTGGCATGAGACAAGACTGGTGGTAGCGCTCACCTCTTCTTCTCCGAATAAGCTGTTTTCCAGATGTTCCAAACAATCGAAAAGGGGATTCATCAGAGAAAATGACTTTACTCCAGTCCTCAGCAGTCCACTCCCTGTACCTTTTGCAGAATATCAGTCTGTCCCTGATGTTTTTTCTGGAGAGAAGTGGCTTCTTTGCTGCCCTCCTTGAGACCAGGCCTTGCTCCAAGAGTCTCCGCCTCACAGTACGTGCAGATGCACTCACACCTGCCTGCTGCCATTCCTCAGCAAGCTCTGCACTGCTGGTAGCCCGATCCCGCAGCTGAAACACTTTTAAGAGACGGTCCTGCCGCTTGCTGGTCTTTCTTGGGCGCCCTGGAGCCTTTTTGGCACCAATGGAACCTCTCTCCTTGAAGTTCATGATGATGCGATAGATTGTTGACTGAGGTGCAATCTTTCTAGCTGCAATACTCTTCCCAGTTAGGCCATTTTTGTGCAGTGCAATGATGACTGCACGTGTTTCTTTAGAGATAACCATGGTTAACAGAAGAGAAACAATGATGGCAAGCACCAGCCTCCTTTTAAAGTGTCCAGTGGTGTCATTCTTACTTAATCATGACAGATTGATCTCCAGCCCTGTCCTCATCAACACCCACACCTGTGTTAATGGAGCAATCACTGAAACGATGTTAGGTGGTCCTTTTAAGGCAGGGCTGCAATGATGTTGAAATGTGTTTTGGGGGATAAAGTTCATTTTCTAGGCAAATATTGACTTTGCAAGTAATTGCTGTTAAGCTGATCACTCTTTAGAACATTCTGGAGTATATGCAAATTGCCATTAGAAAAACTGAAGCAGTAGACTTTGTAAAAATTAATATTTGTATCATTCTCAAAACTTTTGGCCATGACTGTAGTTTTACTAGAGTAGATGTTTATTTATTATGCTTCCTTATATAGCGCCATCATATTCCGCAGCACTTTACAGACATTGACAGTCACTGTCCCATATAGGGCTCACAATCTACATTCCCTATCAGTATGTCTTTGGAGTGTGGGAGGAAACCCACGCAAACACAGGGAGAACATACAAACTCCTTGCAGATGTTGTCCTTGGCAGGATTCAAACCCAGGACTCCAATGCTGCAAGGCTGCAGTGCTAACCACTGAGCCACCATGCTGCACCGTGCTGATGTTGAAAACACAGTGAATACAGCAACAAACAGCATGCTTGCATTGTTCCATGGGATGCCCTACTTGTCACTCACAAGTGTCTCTTCTTAAAAATTGATCCATTACTGCCCACGGCGCAGCAGCAAACATCTTCTCCCACGGTGCAACTCACAGGTGCAACATTTTTTCTGCCTCTAAAGAGTCTGCGCAAAATACAGCTTCCACTTTTAGTGGATATGAGATGTCCATGGCAATCATCGACAGTGCTTATATATATATTTGTTCATAGTTGATCGGATTTTCACATCCACGAAAAAGGGATCATCCTTTTTTTCAAAGTATTTCTATGTTTATTTTCTGTTTTTTCACTGATCCATAGACTTGAATTGGCAGGAAGCATCCACTTCTGAGACCAAAAACAGATAGGTGCACTTTTCTTTTTTAATGGAAACACAGCCCATGAAAAAAACACAGATATATGAATGAATACATGGAAATGAATGGATTCATATGATGGCTGAAAAATACATATATGTGAATAAACCCTTAGCCAGCATGAAGAGTGAATACAAAGACCACCTCTCTCTCCACAGGACCCAGCAAGCCTGTGCTTTAAATCTATTTCCATATGCGCTGTGTAATACTTTAACCCCTTCTTGCTCAGCACCATACTAATATATTAAGCTGAGCAAACAGTAAATTTTCTATGTCATAATTGTACTGCACTGAGATGTAGTAGGCGGAGAGGCAGAGTTGGAGAGTATTCCAATTACGTCAGATTAACCCCTTAGATGCAGTGGTAACTATTAATTATGGCATCGAACGTGTTAGAAGGGGAGAACTACCTATCACTCTTTTGGCCACAGAGACAAAAGACATCAAGGTACTGAGAGGTTGTGGTAGCAGTAAGGATGTCTGTCAATGTAATTAAAGGTGGTGTGTAACTGTTGCTTTGGCACAGAAAATATGCTAATTTGGGGTAAAAAATGTGTACAGTGCAGCTTCAGCATTGCTAAATTTTTACTTTACTTGGACATAGATTGAATGTGAGAATTGGGATGCAGTAGCACTGGCAGACTGCAATGGCTGCTGTCCCTCCCTGTCTAACAGTGTGTGACACTGACTCCTATCTCTCCCCCTAAAATCTGTTAATTAAATCTATCTAAAAATTAAATCTAAAAATCACTTCTCCTCACACTAATCCTCACACATTACTATCTATCTGTATTTCTAGTTATTCTGTGATTTTTCACTCTCCCTGCTGGTCAAGCTCTGATCATCTCCTCTCCTTCCCTCTATCAAAATGGCAATATTTTGGTTCTACTCTTATGCAGTGCCTATGACAATATCAGTGAGTTCTCACATCCACAGCCCCTCATGCTTAGCTGAGAGTCTGCCTGCATTGCATTTATGGAGATACCCGCCTGGACCGTGATACTCCTTTGCTTTTACGTGGTGGCGGACAGTTTAACCACTTCCGGAGCACCCATAGACTATATATGTCCGGTTAGTGGCTTCCTTGTTCTGCAAGGACGTACCGGTACGTCCAAGCAGTTTTTAGCAGCTGCGCAAAATTGTGCATCTGCTGAAACTAGGAACCAGCTGTAACTTCAGCCGTAGGTCCCAGAGAGAATGCAGGGAAGGTTTATTACCTTCCCTGCCTTCCCGATCGCTGTATACACCACTATGGGCACCTCCATGTTGCGGCTGCCCTCTGACCCGGCGGTCACGTGATCCAAAAGTCCTATGTCTGATATGCAGTCAAAGTACTTAACCTTTTTCAGGATAAAGACCTTCAAAGAGGTCACCTGTAAACTTCTTTTATAAACAATACAGTCATGGCAAATTTTTAGACAAATTTTGGATTTCACAAAGTTTATTTTTATTATTATTATTATTATTATTATTTTATTTTTAGAGCACTATTAATTATATGATGCTTTACATTTGAGGGTTTACATACAAAACACAAAAACAAGTACAATACTCACATAGTGACCAATTGGTACAGGGAGATAGAGGGCCCTGACTGCAATCTATATGGGAAGGGGGATATAGACAATAGGTGAGGATAGAAGCTGTTCAGATGATGGTGTGGTGAAAGCAGGGTTATTGAAGGTTGTAGGATTTCCTGAAGAAATGAGTCGTCAGGGTTTCCTGAAGGTTGCGATTTTGGGGGACAGTCTTATATATCATAGTAGTGAGTTCCAGTGCATAGTGAATGTGCTGAGAAGTCTTGGAGGCTGTTGTGTAAAGAGTAGAGTGTAGAAGGAGGTATTGTATTTTACGTTGTGGGGATATCAGGTCAGAGATGTATGGAGGGGACAGGTTGTGGATGGCCTTGTATATTTACTTTAGCAGCATTTTAAATTCTATTCCCTAGGCAATGGTAGCCAGTGAAAAGATTGGGAGAGGCTGATGAAAAACGAGGGGAGAGATGAATTAAGTGAGCAGCAGAGTTGAGGGTGGCCTGTAGGGGAATGACAGCACTTGCTGGGAGGCCATAGACAAGGTTGTTACAGTAGTCTAACTGGGAGATGATGAGGGTGCGTGAACTAGTATTTTTGTAGTTTCAGGGGTGAGGAAAGAGTGGATTTTATGAATGTTTTTGAGTTACAGGCAGCAAGAGGTGTTGAGAGCTTGGATATAAGGCTTGAAGGATAAGGTATAATCCAAGATTACCTCAAGACAAATGGATTTGTGGGACTGGATTAAGTGTGACACCATTGACTTTTATAGATGGGACAGGTAGGGGGCTGTGTGAATAGGATTGAGACCTGGGGAGTTTTCTGGCCATGAAATCAAAATGTTTTGCTTACCAAGCCACTTAGTTATCATTAGTTATTGTAAGATGGTGCTCCATCATGCTGGAAAAATTACTATTCATCATCAAATTGCTTCTGGATTTTGCACGTTTTTCATGACAGTGTTCTTAGGCAAAATTGTGACTGAAGGCACTCCCTTGGCTGAAAAGAAACCACACACATGAATGGTCCCAAGTTGCTTTACTGTTGGTATGACTTCTCTAGGCAATCTTTTTTCCAGATGTCTGAGGGTGTCTTCATCAGAGAAAATAATTTTATCCCAGTCCTCTGCTGTTCAATCCCTGTACTTCCTGCAAAATGTCAGTTTGTCCTTGATGTTTTTCTTTGAAAGAGGTGGCTTCTTTGCTGTTCTTCTTGACACCAGGCAAGCTTTCAAATGCCTTTACCCAACTGTGCATGCAGGTGCACTGATAAACACCTGCTGTCAAGCTTTGCATTGGTTTTGAACCAATCCCATTGCTGAATCCTCTTTAAGAGATTGCCCTGCCACTTGCTGGACTTTCTTGGGGGCCCTGAAGCCTTCTTTAAAGCAACTGAACCTCTTTCAATGAAGTTCTTGATGAATCGATAAACAGTTGATATAGGGACAGTCTTACAAGCAGCAATGCAAAGCAATGATGATTGCACATGTTTCCTTGCAGGTAAACATGGTTAACAGAAGAAGACAATGATTTCAAGCACCATCACCCTATTAAAGCATCCAGTCTGCTCATATAATTCAATTGGCATGACAGAGTTATATCAGCTTCTGTGTCCTCGTTAATTTTTCTTAGCTAATGAAAAGATCACTGAAATGATGTTAGCAGGGCATTTTATGGTAAGGCTGAAATTCAGTGAAAATGGCAAAGAATTTATTGCAATGCATGTGATTACTTTTTATAAGCATCTAGACAATGCAAATTACCACTATAAAAACAAAAGCTGTAGAATTTGTGAAAAACAATTTTTTTTTCAGTCTCAAAACTTATGGCCACATTTGTATCTACTTTTATTATATAGTATGATACTAATGCAGGTTAGGAGGAAATACACAAATGTCCCTTTTGGGTTAAATTGAACTTTGTAACAGAAGAACTGCACCAGAGCAACTAACTGAGCTCAGGTTTTATTTCTTAAGGATAATGTACCACCACCTCCAAAATCATTTCTACAACACTTAAATGTAGTTGTAGGGGCAGTTAATGACATTGTGAGCATACCTTTTCCTGTCAATGTGGAAACTTGCTGCCAAGAAAATCAACTTTTAAACCGTATGAAAATGGGCTTATTCGTGCACCTGGGGCATGGCCACATTTGCTGGAGCACTCTTTTTTTTTTTCCTGTGGTCACAGATTAGGACTTGTAGAGGGTGGTACTGTGTGCCAACCACAGGGTGCTCCAGCAGATGCAGCCATGCCCAGGTGTACCAAACAGATCATTTGCATAAAGATTTAATACAGATTAAAAGTTGATTTTCTAAGCAGCAAGATTGCAGTTTGACACAAGAAAGGTATGTTCACTACAGCTCCTACAACAGCCTATAAGTGGTTTAGAAGCCATTATGGTGGTGATAGACTCCCTTTAAACTTGGAAAGTTGAAATCTAATCTGTAATTGTCTAACAGAGCTAATTTGTTAATTTTGTTCTATTTCATAAATGAAGCCCACTAGTCCCATCATGTGGCATTGTATCACACATTGTTTGATGCCTAGTAGTCATTTGTTACAACATCACATCTGAGTTTAAAGTGTTCCCCCAGGCATATTTTCCCAGCTGATTGGACATTGGGCATTGAAAGACACTAGGCAGTGCAGTTGGCAAAGCTACCATACGATACCCAACATATACTGTGAAGACATCCTTTTAATTAGAATAGAGCCTCTAGGTATTGTGCGATTTTCCTGAAAACTGTAGTGCCCAGCATGGAATTGCAACTCTCCACACCTAATATCACATCGGGAGAGAGAGTATGCCTGAAGGGAAATGTTAATAAAATCCACCTGTACCTACCATTACTAGAAATAAATAACATTACTAGGCGTCTGCATAAACATAATACATCAAAGTCATTTGTTTTGCTCTCAAATTGATAGATTAGACTAAAGTAATGTTTCTATGTGCTTTTACCTTGCCAATTGTACTACTTAAAGTCAGATCCTGTTTCTCATTAGAAATAATGGTAATCTTTCTTTATATAGTACTAACATATTCCACTGCACTTTACCATCTGGTAATAAACATACAAAATGACAAATAATGGAGCTGTTCTGAAGCTTGCAATCCAAGAGTTCATGTACAGGGTGTACTACAGATATATGTTGTTCCAATAGATACGTAATATGGCCCATAGTAAAATACAATTTTGCAATCCATAAAAAATATTGTACCATTCTCAATGGCTTGCTTTATTATGGAGGTATTCTCCCCTAGAAGTATTGCTTCTAGAGGAGAATACCTTGCTATTGTTAGGTACCCTAAAGTTCACACAGTGGGAAATTAAGAGAAATTCCTCTTTATTTTCCGTCGTTGTATTCGGCCGCAGTCTAGCAGTGACAGAATGCCAATGCAGGGCATCAGCATTCCATTATGGCTTTCCACTGCCAATTAGGCTGAGATGAATCTGCCTAAGCAGCAGGGAGTATTGAGGCGCAGAATCTGCAGCTGAATCAGCCGCGGCATCCACCGCAAGATCGAGCAGGGCTCTTATTTTTTGGGAGGCAGATTCAGGGCCGAATCTGCCGCGGATTCAGTTAAGGAATCTGCTCCCAGATCCGCGGCAAATTCCTATATGTGGACATACCTTTAGAGTAACTGTTACTATGGGTCCATAGAGACTTTGCATGTTACTGTATGTGCTCCACACACAAAGATCTGTAAATTGAAATTAGAGATGGGAGAATCAGTTTGTAACGAACCGGATTAAACCAAATTATTCCAAATTGTTTGGTTTTTAAGAAAACCGAACAATTTGGGATTTGTCTCGGACAAACTAAAATGGCCACCAGCAGCAAATTATTATACTCTGAGGTCTCTTCAGACACCGAAGTATAATAGCTGGAGGCCCAGAGGAGGTGACAAAAATTAAAAAAACATTTATACTCACCTTCCTTTACCTTCTTTAGGCCTCCTTGTGGCATCTAGTGCTATGTGTCTTCCACCTCATGACATCTGGCACTCTTCTGTGACATTATGCGCCCAGGGTCACTGCTGAGGCTTGTGATTGGGCCTGAGCAGTGACATGGGCACGCTGAGCATACTCACCGTTGAGACCCAAACACAAGCTTCAGCGGGGACCCTGAGCGCATAATGTCAAAGAAGAGCATCAGACACCACGAGGAGGAAGACACAGAGCGCCGGACACCACAAGGAGGCCTAAAAGAGGTAACAGAAGGTGAGTATAAGGCTAAGCCCCATGTAGCTGGCTGCAGCCAAAAAGTGATGTGGCAAAAAACGCGGCAGAAACACATTGTGACTTTTCCCGTAGCACTTTTCACAGAAAGTCTACAGAGTTTTCTTTTTCAAACTTTCTGCTTCAATTATACCTATATGAAACGATGCCAGTGTTTATTTAGGTATAATTGACATGATGCAATTTCTAAAAACGCAACGGTTTTGAAAATCGCATTTCTGCTGCGCGTATTTTTCCGCAATGTGTGGATGGGATTTGCTAGAATCCCATACAATTTGCAGGGACTGTAAAACACAGCGTTTTTTGCTGAGGGTATTCCGCCACGGCCAAACTGCAGCGTTTATGCCACATGGGGATTCACCCTAAATGTTAATGTTTTTTTGTTTTTTTTTGTTACCTCCCCTGGACCTCTGTTAAGACCTCAAACTATAATAATTTCTCTCCCGATTCTATCTGAACTAGTTTGTCTTGAACCAGGGTTTCGCCAGGATGAAACAAATCTTCTGATTTAGTAGAAACCATTTTAAATTGAGACCATAAGTCTATGGAAAACTGGTATTTAGTTCCAAAGACCCAAAATGGCACCAAATTATGAAAAATAAAGAAAAAGCATCCGATAAAAAATATAGATATTGCAAGTTCTTATAGCTTAGTGGTTAGCACTGTTGCCTTACATTGCTGGAGACCTGCAAGGACAACATCTGAATGGAGTTTGCCCAGGATCTCCCTGTGTTTGCGTGGGTTTCTTCCCACACTTCAAAGACATACTCATAGGGAATGTAGATTGTGAGCCCTGCTTGGGACAGTGAATGATGACAATATCTGTAATGTGGAATATGGTAGCACTATATAAGTAAATACAATAATGTACTACTGCACTACACTGTAGAGAGGTGCTACTCATCAGCCAATCAGTGCATGTTCTTTACTAATACAGGGTTATTACCAGTGAAATGATAATGCTGATCTGTGGAAACCACATAACAGACCATTGTATGTTGAAAATATTGTATCCTGAGGCCATTGAATCTCAAAGGACCACTTGTATTTAAATGGATTACTCAGATGTCTGCTCTTTGTGAACCTCCAATAATATACACATACTGTATGTATGAATGCTATTAGCAGATTTTATATTATATGCTGCATTTTTATAAAATATGTTTCTTTTAAACCATTATATTTCACGATTAGACTTCAGTATCCAAACAGAATTGAGAATGAATAGTAATAGTATTGATCAGTGAAGTCAATCTTATGGAGAACACAGCAGAAAGTCTAAAGCAAGTTTGACCATAAGGCACCTGAATCCAGCATATTACATTACTTACTCTCTGAAGTGGCAATTTATTATTCCATGCCATCTGTCCTTACATTACTTCCTTACAGCAAAGGCTTAAAGCCTGCTTTTCGTATAGTGACCAATAGCTATAACACATGCAAATTCAGCTTTTTTAATCTGTTTAACCCTCACATGCTTGTAGTTTTTCAGTTCTGACAAAACCATCAAAGTATGGCACTTGCTAAAAAATCTTTTAAAATAAGTGACCAGAATTATATCAAACAAATGTTGAAAGTTAAGGTAACTATACACATTAGATATAAGTTGGCTGAACATGTATAAGGGTGACACGACTAGATTCCAACATGCCCAATCGTTTGCTTCTATACAAGATAAACCACTGCCTAATTATTCTGGCATTGTTTTATTCCCTTTCCCCATTCCTTTGGAAACACATGCTTGGCCAAGTCAAGGGAGAAGTAACTGTAATATTGTACACATTAGGTGATTGCTGAAGCAGATGATTTTAGATGGAACCACCTGACTCATATCTGCTGTCGGCAAAAGGTATGGATCAGAAGGTTGGATTGCAGAAGATCCTTTCTTGGGAAGATGAGTCACTTCTCAGATGCCTCTCCAATTTACTAGATATACACTATGCAGGAGAACATACATGTGTATGGGGAAATTGAGAGAAACAGCTGTCAGCCAAACAATCCTTCAACTGACAACTATGTTATGTGTATGGTGAGCATTAGACCAACACTAATACAGTACAGACCAAAAGTTTGGACACACCTTCTCATTCCAAGAGTTTTCTGTATTTTCATGACTATAAAAATTGTAGATTCATACTGAAGGCATCAAAACTATGAATTAACACATGTGGAATTATATACTTAACAAAAAAGTGTGAAACAACTGAAAATGTGTCTTATATTCTAGGTTCTTCAAAGTAGCCACCTTTTGCTTTGATTGCTGCTTTGCACACTCTTGGCATTCTCTTGATGAGCTTCAAGAGGTAGTCACCTGAAATGGTCTTCCAACAGTCTTGAAGGAGTTCCCAGAGATGCTTAGCACTTGTTGGCCCTTTTGCCTTCACTCTGCGATCCAGCTCACCCCAAACCATCTCGATTGGGTTCAGGTCTGGTGACTGTGGAGGCCAGGTCATCTGGCGTAGCACCCCATCACTCTCCTTCTTGGTCAAATAGCCCTTACACAGTCTGGAGGTGTGTTTGGGGTCATTGTCCTGTTGAAAAATAAATGCTGGTCCAACTAAACGCAAACCGGATGGAATAGCATGCCGCTGCAAGATGCTGTGGTAACCATGCTGGTTCAGTATTCCTTCAATTTTGAATAAATCCCCAACAGTGTCACCAGCAAAGCACCCCCACACCATCACACCTCCTCCATGCTTCACGGTGGGAACCAGGCATGTAGAGTCCATTCGTTCACCTTTTCTGCATCGCACAAAGACACGGTGGTTGGAACCAAAGATCACAGATTTCCACAGGTCTAATGTCCATTCCTTGTGTTCTTTAGCCCAAACAAGTCTCTTCTGCTTCTTGCCTGTCCTTAGCAGTGGTTTCCTAGCAGCTATTTTACCATGAAGGCCTGCTGCACACAGTCTCCTCTTAACAGTTGTTGTAGACATGTGTCTGCTGCTAGAACTCTGTGTGGCATTGACCTGGTCTCTAATCTGAGCTGCTGTTAACCTGCGATTTCTGAGGCTGGTGACTCGGATGAACTTATCCTCTGAAGCAGAGGTGACTCTTGGTCTTCCTTTCCTGGGGCGGTCCTCATGTGAGCCAGTTTCTTTGTAGCGCTTGATGGTTTTGGCCACTGCACTTGGGGACACTTTCAAAGTTTTCCCAATTTTTCGGACTGACTGACCTTCATTTCTTAAAGTAATGATGGCCACTCGTTTTTCTTTACTTAGCTGCTTTTTTCTTGCCATAATACAAATTCTAACACTCCATTCAGTAGGACTATCAGCTGTGTATCCACCTGACTTCTGAACAACACAACTGATGGTCCCAACCCCATTTATAAGGCAAGAAATCCCACTTATTAAACCTGACAGGGCACACCTGTGAAGTGAAAACCATTTCAGGTGACTACCTCTTGAAGCTCATCAAGAGAATGCCAAGAGTGTGCAAAGCAGTAATCAAAGCAAAAGGTGGCTACTTTGAAGAACCTAGAATATAAGACATATTTTCAGTTGTTTCACACTTTTTTGTTAAGTATATAATTCCACATGTGTTAATTCATAGTTTTGATGCCTTCAGTGTGAATCTACAATTTTTATAGTCATGAAAATACAGAAAACTCTTGGAATGAGAAGGTGTGTCCAAACTTTTGGTCTGTACTGTATGCAGAGTAGGTAATTGTGATATTTTATGGGTCAGAGTTCTAATTAGGCCAATTCACTTTCACTTTCACATTTGTAGAAGACATCTATATAACATTACTGTGAGTTAATGCTGAACTTGCCTCATTTGACTACCCTAAAATAAGTGATTTGGGTAACTGGTGAGAGGGCTCAAAGGCATCAGATCCCCCACTGCCCTTCTTTTCATTACTGTTAAAAAAATGCATACATTGTTTTCCGTCTGTACTCGATGTAGAGGAAAATTCAATCCCAAATGAGTTGACTTCAATTGTCTTGCATTTAACCTATTTAGGCTAGGGCCCCATGTGGTGCAAACGCCGTGGCTTGGCCGCGGAGGAAAAAACAAAGACAAAAAAAAGCAGCGTTTTACGAATCCCATGCACACATTGCGGAAACATACGCACAGCAGACACGCTGCAATTTCCAAAACCATCACAGTTTTGGAAAACTCAGCATGTCAGTTATACCTATGGAAACACTGGTGGTTTCCCTATCAGTATAATGGAAGCAGAAAGCCGCCAGAGAAAACCTCTGCAGACTTTCTGTGAAAAGCAATGCGAGAAAACCCGCCATGGGTTGTCCCCGCAGTTTTTCCCGCAGCGCTTTTTTGCTGCGGCCTGCTATGTAGGGGCCTTATCCTTAGGCCCCTTGCAGAAGACCATGGCGTGGGTCAGTGTGCTATCCAGGTTTTTCCTATTCATTGAATGAATGGGGCCATGGAAGCATGGCCAATGCACAGGCGGCCAAATCGGATGACATCCGTGTGCCGCATGTGCTCCGGCAGTGGCGTTCAATCACAGCCGGCGGCTAGCACACATTTCTGCAACCGGCCTTAGGCAGATAATAAATTTGCAGTATCTAGCACAGCCGCACCTAAGTTCTATGATATTCCTTCCACAAAATTCCTTCCACAAGAATCCCACTCAAAAATCAGGTCCTACCCACAGAACAATGGCTGAGTGTTCAGCTGGTGCTGAATGCTTTCTTGATTGGGGGCTTCTGTTTACTGGGTCCTACCCAGACATGGCACTGCACAATCTGTCCTGCTGTTCTAGTACCAATGCAATTCTGCTTCTTCTACAATCCCATTTTTGGTAATTGGAAAAACAATAGAGACTTATCTAATTCAAAGAAATCGTACATTTTCTGGTGACTGGTGGGTTTTTGAATACGCTTTAATTGAAAAGTAGGTCTTTGTAGCAATAGATACTCATGCACAGTTTTAACACAGTCGCATTTTGATGGCTGCAAAGAAAAAGAATGCTCAAAGACTGAAAATGAAGAATTTAGATGAGAGCCATAACAATAGGATAAAACTAGAAACAAAAAGAAACAAGATTTTCAGGAACAAAAAAGAAAATGCTCCTGCTGAATAACTATTGGCTGTATGCCTCAGCTTCAAAACTAGAATATTGTAATTAAAATTGTCCCTTTTGTGTGGTTTCTATGTAAGATTTTATGTCAGAAAACTAGTTAACCCTTTAAGGACACTGGGTAGTTTGTATGTTAATGCTCAGTGACTTTTTTCATATTTTCCTTCCCCACCTTCCAAAATTCATAACTTTTTGATTTTTCTGTCGACATAGCTATGTGAGGGCTTATTTTTTGTGTGATGAGTTGTACTTTCATTTTGCACCATTTTGGGATACATATAATGTTTTATTTCTAATTCTGTATGTTACAGTGTTAACTATACAGAAAATCTAAAGATTTTCAAAAGTTTAGGTACAGTTTAATGTTAAAAAAAGAACTGAAAGCTCCCATTCGTCAGGTGTTCATATTTTTATGTTTAATTAAGTTTTATTAGACATTTTCAAATACAATAGGAGGAAACCAAAAAAGATAGTCATGCAATGTCAGCAGAGGCACGCAGGCCTCACCAGCTTAATAGGGGGAAGAACAACCCACCAAATGCATACGCCAAAAGAATACGCCAACAACCTAAGGCTGGGTTCACATCTGCATTTGTCAATCCGCTTGAAATCAGTATTTGAAATCTTCAAAAACTGATTTCGAATGGTCCGGATTAAAACCCATTGATTTCAGTGGGTTTTAAAAGTAATCCGCAGTTTGTGCCATTTCCGTCTGGTTTCCGCTTTTTTGTGCGCAGATAAAAGTAGAACTTGCAGGACTTTGTCTCTGTACTATAAATAAGGATTACAGACGGACAGCAACCAATCGGTTTTTTTTTTGTAACATTGAGGTTTATGGAAAACGGATTACAAACTGATAGCAATCAGTTTGTGTCCGTTTTGCAATCCGTTTTCCCTCTGCGCATGCTCAGAATGAAGAAGGGGGAAGAAAAAAAAATGGATTGGTCAAAAACAGACACAAACGGATTACAAACTGACACAAATGGTCAGTTTTTTTGAACGGACACCCATTGACTAATCCGTCTAAAAAAACGGATTTGGGTATCCACTGTGTAACCGTTTGGAATCCTTTTTGTACCAAACCGTTTTTCTCTTAAAACGGTTTGCAAGCGGATGGATACCAGACACAGGTGTGAACCCAGCCTAACAACAATTACCTAGCACCTAACAAGGAAACAATAAAAAACATACTAGAAGAAAAAAAGGGGGTTCGAAGGGAAGGGAACATCAGGGGGGATAGCAGAGGCAACCATATAGCCTCCCAACAGAAGAATATGAAGTATCTCCAGGTCAAGAAAAGAACAAAGCAAACTCAGAAAAATCCTGGCATACCACCCACGGCCGCCAAAAGGAATCAAATTTGGAAGGATCAGGTGAATCTTCCGCCATTAGGGTCTCCATTCTCCGTATAAGGAGAAGCTCCTGTAAAAACTCCACCAGGGAGGGCGCAATAGTGCTCCTCCAATGTATGGGAATGACTGTTCTGCCGCAGGAGGTCGTTCTTCGCCGCAGAAATCTTACCAGGAATAACTGAAAGGAGGGCCAGTTGGGGTGATGGTGTGGCCGATACGGCCGCACACTTTAGTGTAGAGAGCAAATACGGCATTCCAAAAGGGCCGGAGGGTGGAACACTCCTACCAAATATAACACAGGGTACATTTCTCAGTTCCACAGCACCAACACCGGTCGGATGCAGCAGGGTAAAGCCTGTGGAGGAGGTCAGGACATCGGTACCACCTAGTCACTATTTTGAAATTCTTTTCTTGCGCACTGCAAGGCAAGGGGAGTTTATGAGTAAACAGAAAAGACCTGTTCCAGTCAGCAGGGGAGAGGCGTACTTGGAGGTCTAATTCCCAGGGGTCTGTATAAGAAGGGTTCCCGGGAGTAGAATGGCATAAAGAACAGACATTGCGCCCAGAATGATGTCAGCACAGGAAAGGGCAGAATCCAGGTTGGTCATGGTGGAAGAAAGCAGGGGAAGTAAAGAAAATTTCTGCAAGAAGTC
The DNA here is from genome assembly GCA_947044405.1 of Leptodactylus fallax. Classification (NCBI taxonomy): domain Eukaryota; kingdom Metazoa; phylum Chordata; class Amphibia; order Anura; family Leptodactylidae; genus Leptodactylus; species Leptodactylus fallax. The sequence continues at coordinate 629,146 of CAMRHE010000008.1, forward strand.
AGTAAATTGACTATATTGCAACCAAGATAAGTGAAGGTCCGGGTGAGAAGTGGGCATCTGAGCCAACAGAGGTAGGGGAGGGTCTCCAGCAACCCATCTCAGTTGAACATCGTCTCCGCTCCGCCAACAATGAAATTTTTCTACAGTCATGGCCAAAAGTTTTGAGAATGATACAAATATTAATTTTTACAAAGTCTACTGCCTCAGTTTTTCTAATGGCAATTTGCATATACTCCAGAATGTTATAAAGAGTGATCAGCTTAACAGCAATTACTTGCAAAGTCAATATTTGCTTAGAAAATGAACTTTATCCCCCAAAACACATTTCAACATCATTGCAGCCCTGCCTTAAAAAGACCACTTAACATCGTTTCAGTGATTGCTCCATTAAAACAGGTGTGGGTGTTGATGAGGACAGGGCTGGAGATCAATCTGTCATGATTAAGTAAGAATGACACCACTGGACACTTTAAAAGGAGGCTGGTACTTGCCATCATTGTTTCTCTTCTGTTAACCATGGTTATCTCTAAAGAAACACATGCAGTCATCATTGCACTGCACAAAAATGGCCTAACTGGGAAGAGTATTGCAGCTAGAAAGATTGCACCTCAGTCAACAATCTATCGCATCATCAAGAACTTCAAGGAGAGAGGTTCCATTGGTGCCAAAAAGGCTCCAGGGCGCCCAAGAAAGACCAGCAAGTGACAGGACCGTCTCTTAAAAGTGTTTCAGCTGCAGGATCGGGCTACCAGCAGTGCAGAGCTTTCTGAGGAATGGCAGCAGGCAGGTGTGAGTGCATCTGCACGCACTGTGAGGCGGAGACTCTTGGAGCAAGGCCTGGTCTCAAGGAGGGCAGCAAAGAAGCCACTTCTCTCCAGAAAAAACATCAGGGACAGACTGATATTCTGCAAAAGGTACAGGGAGTGGACTGCTGAGGACTGGGGTAAAGTCATTTTCTCTGATGAATCCCCTTTTCGATTGTTTGGAACATCTGGAAAACAACTTATTCGGAGAAGAAGAGGTGAGCGCTACCACCAGTCTTGTCTCATGCCAACTGTAAAGCATCCTGAAACCATTCATGTGTGGGGTTGCTTCTCAGCCAAGGGAATCGGCTCTCTCACAGTCTTGCCTAAAAACACAGCCATGAATAAAGAATGGTACCAGAATGTCCTCCAAGAGCAACTTCTCCCAACCGTCCAAGAGAAGTTTGGCGCTCAACAATGCCTTTTCCAGCATGATGGAGCACCTTGCCATAAAGCAAAGGTGATAACTAAATGGCTCAGGGAACAAAACATAGAGATTTTGGGTCCATGGCCTGGAAGCTCCCCAGATCTTAATCCCATTGAGAACTTGTGGTCAATCATCAAGAGACGGGTGGACAAACAAAAACCAACAAATTCAGACAAAATTAAAGCATTGATTCTGCAAGAATGGACTGCTATCAGTCAGGATTTGGTCCAGAAGTTGATTGAGAGCATGCCAGGGACAATTGCAGAGGTCCTGAAGAAGAAGGGTCAACACTGCAAATATTGACTTGCTGCATTAACTCATTCTAACTGTCAATATAAGCTTCTGTTACTCATAATATGAATGCAATTATATTTCTGTATGTGATAAAAACATCTGACAAACACACATAAAAACCAGAGGGCAGCAGATCATGTGAAAATATAATATTTGTGTCATTCTCAAAACTTTTGGCCATGACTGTACAGAGCAGCCCGGGGGAAACATGGGGTTGTGGAAGAGGGGACTAAGGGGCCGGGAACCCTAGCTATGCCGCTACCTGAACATACCGAAACCCAGGTCTTAAAGGAGTTGTCTGGGATAAAAGCAAATTCCTACAATAATCTAAACACCCTCCCCCCCGCCTACTTTCTAAATAATATAATTTATCAAAAATGTATATTTACCCATATCACATGACCGCCCCAGGGACATTTGCTGGTTATCCGGTGACGATCTGTTTCCCCGTTTCTTGAAACGGAAGGTCACAACTACCCCCCCCCCCCATCCACTCCATTATACTTACCTCTCTTCCTCCTGTGGGACAGCTCCTCCCTCCCAGCGCTGCTCTGTGCTCTGCAGCTGATAATCCACCTCAGGCACAGTAGAGGAGGATCATTGGCTACAGAGCAGTGCTGGGACTACTGCGCGCGCCAGCATAATTAGAAAAGAGGGAGGGACCGTCCCGCAGGAGGAAGACTGGAAGGAATTCACGTAAGTATAATGGGGTCGGGATGGGTGAGACAGCTAGAGAGACAGGGAAGGGGTGTATGGGAGGGAGGGAGAGAGGAGGAAAGGAGGTAGTTAGGTGAGAGGGAGCTACCGTGGAAGCTACATAGCAGGAACCTGAACAATGTAAACAATTGCAGAAGATGCCAGGAGCTCACAGAGACACCCAGAAATCACTCAAAACACTGCTAAAGGTATATGGTGCATTTATTAACCCATTAATAGCACTAACAGACCTTTTTTTTTTAAAAAAAAAAAACCCTTTAAGGAAGAGTGAGGACAAAAAAGAGTGTTTGATGGATCCAGGGTGTATATGGGCTGGAACCCATGGCAGGGAAGGGAGGTGGGCTAAAAGCAGATCAGCCTCAATGGAGACCAACTGCTAGTCAGCGCCACGGTAACGCCAGTCAAAAAGGCGTAACAGGAACGCTGAACGATAATGCAGTCTAGGGTATGGCAGGCCCGCACCCCTGTTGTCTTTAGGATGGATTAACGTCGTGTTCATATTTTTAATGGAAAAAATTGCTCAGGAGCCTGGACTGTTTTCTTTGCCAAAAATGGAGATATGCCAAAATGGAGGTGAACTGAAGGCAGCAAAAGTTTAATATACTCAGTGGACTGTTTAATATATAGTTTTTTAAAAAATTTTTGATCTTCTGGTGAAACAGATAAATGGAAATCTCTAGTGTTGACATGGGTTAGGGGGGAAAAGTTAGGGTTAGAGTTTCAACTTTCAAAGTGTAAGAACCCTTTAAAAAATCCCTGTACCACATAACAATCAAATTCACATGATAATCTGTAGTTTTAGAAATTAGAGAGCAATTATAAGCATATAATCTCAAGCATTAAACACAAGGGATACATGGAAAACTGTGTCTTAATATAATGTCAGCAGATTGGAGGGAACTATAAAGTAACAAACTACCAGAATGCCTTTACAAAGTAGGAACAATTTCTGTAATCTGTTGAGAGATGCAAGATCCCTCACCAGATAAATACACACACAATATTCCATGTTAGCAGATTCCTTCTAATGTTATAATAACAGTGTTATTAGAGTGTTTCTCCATATCTGTATATGCGGCATTTTTGTTACAGTTGTGCATTGATCTTGGCAATAGTCATCTATTGCGTAAACACACCCTAAAAAGTCTTCTATAATGATGTTCTATCCATTTCCATCTGATCTGCTGTACCTGGTGGTAAAAAATGTTACTTCCTTTTTCCACCAAAGGATGTTAGCACATCAGGGATTTTTTATTTAGTAAATTATTGTTAGTCTATTTATTGGTGCTGTTGCTTCATTACATCACCTACATCTTTTATATATATTTAAATTGAAGATCAAATATTGATATGTCAACATGTTAAAAAAAACTGTACACAGGGTGTCTTTAATCTTTTACTTGGCTATATGGAAATAACTATCTGTAAGGGCACATGCCCACCACCATATTTTTCATCAGCATGCTAACAGACAGAACTCTGATCCATTCATTTTCATGGGCCCTTGAGGGGGCTGTGAACTCCCGGCCACAACTGAGATCATGTCTTATTTCTGTTACTGTCTTTTTTGCAGGCTTTTATTTACTTTGAAATGCTCTGGTTAGAAACATTTTAGTGTCCCATGGGAGAGTATAAAGGAATACACTTAACTCCTTACTGAGTCAGTAAAAGACACTGGGATTATTTAACATTGTCACCTTTTGCTACTCATATTCACTCTCCGATTCTATATGAACTTGGGCACACAAAAGAATATGTTCTAGGCTTTCATTAGGACAAAGCAAACCTGGTTTTAGGGAATCCTAGGATCAGGGATGGAATTTCAAGTAGGTACAGACAGACCTGTGATCCTCAGAGTCAGATTATTCTACCACATCTTTATTTCATTTGGTATAAATGAACAGTGAAAAGAAAGATAATACCTTATCTCACATTATGTACAAGTGAAATAAAAAAGAAACTGGCAGCTGTACAATTTTAACCTTCCAAAAAAAAAAAACAACTTAGTCTAAGGGTAAGGCCCAACATTGCAGAAAAGCTGCTTTTTGTTGCAAATTTTGCTGTGTTTTTTAAGCCAAAGACAGAAGTGGATTTAGCAAAAGGGAGAAGTATAAGTATTTGCCTTATATTTCTCATTCCTTTTCAAGCTATTCTTGACTTTGGCTCAGAAATCTACAGCAAAATCTGCAACAAAAAAACAGCATGGGGCCTCAGACTAATAATAAGAGTATGTTCACAAGGCAGAAATTACAGCTGATTTTGAGGCAGATTCTGCACCCAAAATCAGTGACAGATCCAACCCTGATTCTGCCTCCCATTGTTTTCAATGGGAGGAAGAGATCGCAGCAGGACACTGAAAAAATAAGCTTCCTGCTCTATCTTACCGCAGATTCCACAACTGATTCAGCTGCTGAGTCCGCAGCTTCAGACTCCCTGCTGATGTGGCTCATTCATCTGGGCCTAATCAGGCAGAATTCTAATGGGAAGCCTGTGGGCAGAAAATGAAGAGGAGTGCGAGGCGGATGTGTGAACATACCCTTATACTCTTAAACTAGTTATACTGAATATGAACAAGAATGATATTTCTTAGTGCCTTATGAAAAAAAAAACATATAAAGCACAAAAGGTCATGTGTCATGAATAGGATTGCCAAAGAAAAAAAAATAAGGAAATGTAACAAAAACCTTAAAAGGTTTTTCTTTGATTAGGAAACATGGCTGCTGTTTTTCAGAAAGAACTCCACTTCCTCTTTTCAGGCAGTGACATAACTCCTGTTGGTCACATGGCCATGTACAGCTCAATCCCATTCAGATGGCCTTGTTACCAACAGAAATGATGGCACTTCCTAAGAACAGGAAATGAAGCTCTTTCTGAAAGCCAGCAGCCATGTTTTCTAGTCCCGGAGAACCCTTTTAATTACTATGAACAAACATTTGAAAGAATTGTTAATAACTACATTATGCAGTTTATAGCAATACCTGTCTTAAAACTGGATTCGATGAGGGCTCCTGTTTTTCATAACATTGAGCATATCCATGGATGAAGAATGCATACATAGTGTTCTGTAAATAGTAACAGTGAATGTGTAAGGCATGGACTGGGAATTGGGGAGGAATGAGGAGTCCATGCCTTGGTCCGACAGATTTATTATAACTCACAACCAGTGGTAAACCTAGCCTCTTTGCTGCCTGAGGCGGACTATCGAAAGATGCCTCCCCCCCCCCAAAAAAAAAAAAATATAAAATTACGTTTACATGTTGTTAGCATCACACACTGTTATTGTTGTACAATAAACATACACAAACTTATGAAACAGTTTTTAAGAATTCGTCTTACTACATTACTTCAGTATAAGATCAACAACACAAATATACTCAGTTAGCCTCTAAGAGATATCGCCTGATTTCTTCACTCTTCCACTTCTTTCAATGGCTAACACGGTACAACATTATACTAAGATCAACAACACGTCATTAACAATGACAATAGCTTCACACATCTTCTGCTTGGTGGATGGACGAGCCCACGTGGCCCCCATTCTCTATAATAGGAGCGCCGCAGATAGCTGAGTACTGGACTTCGGGTATCGTTGGCACTCCCATTGAAGTGAAAGAGAGCCACGCGGGTTCGTCCATCTACCAAGTGACACACCCAGTGTATTCCCTCCCAGTGGGGGGAAAAAAAACCCAATTCTCAGGCTCAGTGGGGGTCTCAGCTGACAGACCCCCATCAATTAGGTATTTATCCTCTATCATTTAGGTGAATACAGGGCAGTAACATTTTGTGACTTACAGGTGACGTCTGTGACTAATCCTTCACATTTCCCTTCTCTTCCCTTTGGACAGCCATGACCACTTCTTCCAGCTGTGACTTGTCTCTGTAAAGTTTGCAGCACAGACATCTTTGGCTCCTCACTTTTCCACACAAAGCCCCCATCTTGCTGCTACCCCAATTATAAAATATATGATATAACCCCCCCATAATGTACCCTGTATAAATAGTGCCCCCTTATTAATAATGCCCCAGGTGTTAACTAATTAAAAGGTTTTCCAGGTCATTAATAAACTAATCAGTGGGGCTCAAAAACCCAGGACCCCCACTGATCAGCTGTTTGAATGAACCGTGGTACATGTGTCAGTCATCTCATAGCGGCCATGTAATGTAACTACAGCCTCGTCCTATACATGTCCATGTGACAAGGCTGTAATTACATCACACGGTCACTATAAACAGACAGCGTATGATATAAACAGGCGCCATAGCCCCCCATACAGCTGATCAGCGAGGGGTCCACTGATCTCTTATTGATAATCTGTCCAAAGGATAGAACATCAATAAAAATGAGCTGGAAAGACCCTTTAATAAAGCCCAAGTGCCACCTTAAAGGGGTTGTCCAGGATAACCACTTTTTTAATATGAGGCTGGGGAAGGTGCTCTGGTGTCTACCAGCGCGTTCCAGTCCTGCTGCTCCGGTGTTTTCTTCCCCACAGCAATGTGATGTCCCGTGTCAGCGACCTCAGCGGTCATGTGCGGTGAGGACTTCTGCCAGAAGAAAACACCAGAGCAGCAGAACCAGACTGCGGTGGGAGACGTCGGAGCACAAGGGACAGGTGAGTAGGTGTTTTTTTTTTTAATACAGTATTACACGGTATTATGGCCCACAGAGGTCCCTGCACACAGTATTACATGGTATTATGCCCCGCAGCGACCCCTGCACATGGTATTATGCTCCGCAGCAGCCCCTACACACGGTATTATGCTCCATAGTGGCACCTACACACGGTATTATGCCTCATAGTGGCTCCTGCACATGGTATTATGCCCCATAGTGGCCCCTGAACACAGTATTATACCCCACAGTGGCCCCTGCACACAGTATTATGCCCCGCAGCGGCTCCTGCACACGGTATTATGCCCTGCAGCGACCCCTGCACACGGTATTATGCCCTGCAGCGATCCCTGCACACGGTATTATGCCCTGCAGCAGCCCCTGCACACGGTATTATGTCTTAAAGTGGCCCCTGCACTCAGTATTATACTCCATAGTGGCCCCTGCACACGGTATTATGTCTCATAGTGGCCCATGCACTTGGTATTATACTCCATAGTGGCCCCTGCACACGGTATTATGCTCCATAGAGGTCCCTGCACTCGGTATTATGTTCCATAGTGGCCCCTGTACTCGGTATTATACTCCATAGTAGCCCCTGCACTCGGTATTATACTCCATAGTGGCCACTGTACTCGGTATTATACTCCATAGTGGCCCCTGCACTCGATATTATACTCCATAGTGGCCTTTGCACACGGTATTATGCCCCATAGTGGCCCCTGCACACAGTATTCTGCTCCATAGTGACCCACCCATGAACTATTATTATACTCTGGGGTCTTTTCAAACCCCAGAGTATAATGATTGGAGACCCAGGTGCTGACAAACATAAAAACCAGTGTTACTTACCTGGGCTCCGATGCACTCCCTGCTTTCGGCCCTCTTCAATGTCGCACAAACCAGCTTCGCCACATACTGACGTCGGCCTGGCTCACGTGACGCCTGGGGACGTCACCAAAGAAGGCCGAAGCTGGCTGGGAGTAACATCGGATCGCAGGCGAGGTGAGTAACATTGGTTTTTATGTTTATCACCTCCCCTGGGTCTCCGATTATTATACTCCGGGGTCTGAAAAGACCACGAAGTATAATAATAGTAGTATTTGGCCTCACTTACTGATGCCCTTGGCAGCTCACAGCCGCTTCTGATTCCCCCTTATGTGTCCGATAGCAGAAGAGGAAGCGGGGGCGGCCACAGCAGGCGCAGGGATCAATAAGTAAATAGGCCGTTACCTGCCGGGTTTACTCCAGTAGGTAACGGCCTATTTATATATATATATATAAAAAAGGTATCCTCACCTGCGATCCCTTGATGGAGCCGCTGCCGCCGCCTCTTCTTCGCCCATGTCCGCGTCTCAGCGTAGGAGGCGCGATGACGTCATTGTATCACCGCCTGTGCTGAGATGAGGAGATCTCGTAAACCAGCCCAGGACAGGTATCGCGCAGCGTTTGTTTTTTTTTTTTTTAAGCGGCCTGTCCTGGGCTGGTTTACGGTAAATGGAATGTAAAAAATGCCGCCCCCCTGTGAACCGAGAGCAAGGCAGGTGGTTTGGACTCCGCAACCAGAAATGAACGCACACGCGGTAGTTCAAGAAAAAAAAAATATATTTACTATAAGTTAATAAAGGCTAGTTAAAGGTAAAATGACAGGGCTAAAGACAAGCAAAATATACAATATAGCATGAACAATTTCAAGGCAAATTCTGCAATGGTTTCTACTTTTACTCTGTCCACTTCTGCAGTATGGACACTGAATGAACAATATACTCAAAACTATCCCTAACTGACCCTGACTTCACATTTGGGTGCACCCCCTTTTCCCCAGTGGTCCAGGTGGACCGCTTACAGTCCGTAGAAGCGCGCGGTGGGGCCCAAAGTCGGTCCTTTCTTTTATAGTGAAGCGTCCTCTCCTCACGGTTATCAGGATCTTGGGAGAAATGAAGTCCTCTTTAACAGACAGGGAAACCAACTGAATGCAATGTAATCCAACAGCAGATTCCACTCAGCACACTGACAGTCCTGCCAAATCCATACACTGAGCTGGGATGTAAAGCGGGATTTAGCAGGTGCCGTCCAGTACATCAACAGCACTGCGAGTCTCTATCTGTGGTATCCATATACACAGTCACAATGTCAGTCTCACTGATCAGCCACTGAGCACAGTTCCTTTCACGTGGACTCACTAGTCCTGTTGTCTCTTTACACTCTGTTTGTCTCTGGACCAAGATACAGCTTAGCTGTACAGAAAAATCTCCACACCAGTTCAATACACTTGCCAAGATGGCTGCTGCTCTCTGTCTCGTCACTTCCTGCTTCTCTGCTCACACTCTGTCTGCAGAACAGGCAGGCTGACATAAAAGGGGGGGGGGGGTCTCACTCCAGCATCATGTCACAATTACAATGGCTGCTGTCTTAAAGGAACAGAATCACAGAAATACATTCAACATTAACAGTTTATACAGACAAATGAAGCTTAAAACAACATTGGCTGTCTCTTACACCCCAGACATTGAGGGGCAGGGGCGCGGGGGGGGGGCGCCCCCCCACCCCCTTTTGGGGGGGGGCCCCGGCCCCAAAAAGTTTCCCCAATGGAGGTGGTTTGCCTTTTTGTGTGGGGGGGGGGGGGGGTTTTAAAAAGGAGTTTTCACTTTGGGGGCGAGCAAAAAATTTTTGGAAGGGGGGGGGGGGGGGGGGGGTTCAGTCAAAACTGGTTTGCTCATCTCTAGTGCTAGGGATCTCAGTAGCAGCACTGATAAAAAGAAGAGCTGTTCATATAAGGAGAGCTAATGAAGAGTCCCCACCTTGCTGCAAGGTGGTTACCTAAGTACCTACCCCTGTCTACCCCTTGTCTTGGCTCTTCTCTTAAGCATAGAAAGAGCAGAGATTTAAATTTATAAAATATAATTTATATGGTTTTATGTGAAAATATTTGGTATATCAGTCTGCTCACCTCCTCCTGCTCTATAACATGCTCCCTGCAGATCAGACCATGTGACAGGCTCCCTTTAATGACTATATCTAGCTTAATACACGCTTTGCACTTGTGGTATCTACTTTTACATTTTAGATTTCTTTTTTGCCAGTTCATTATAATCCAGCATATGCAAAGTATCCGTGTAGTTCTGCATTATATCAGCAATTCTTTAATGCCTCCGTCTTATAGCTTTCTCAGCAAGAGAAAGGTTTCTGAGGATTATGCATAGTTCTGGCTGTGGGAGGGTTGGGATAATAAAACACTATTATATTTTCCTTAAGGAGTTTAGTAGAAATAGCTAAGCTGGGTACTCCCCCTTCGCATACTGCAGTTTTTGGCTTTAGAAAAAGAAACAAACAACTGCTTGAGTGATGAAAGGGAAGCAAAGAGGCGAGGATGTAAGCTCTATGATTTAGAATGTATTTACATTTACTGCAGTACTGGCTGCTTCCCGCGCACACAAGTTACTAGGTCAGCATCACAATAACTGTGCGGAACGCTAAGTTTCTGCCTCAAGATATTACACTGAATTAAGCTTATAAACTGTAGAGGCAGATATTACATAAAGGAATAAACTGCATCTGCATATGTAGAAGATGCTGGATCTTCAGCTGTATACCCAGTGGCGACATAAGCCTGGAAATGGTAAATATCATCTCTGTAAGCTGTGCCAGGTCCAGAAACCTGATGCTTAGAAGTCAGATATCTCTAAAAAAAAAAGTACTATATTAGGGACCTAGTTGAATGGTCAAAATCATCCAATTTGGAGATTATACAGTGAGGAAAAAAAAGTATTTAGTCAGCCACCAATTGTGCAAGTTCTCCCACTTAAAAAGATGAGGCCGGCCTGTAATTGACATCATAGGTAGACCTCAACTATGAGAGACAAAATGAGAAAACATATCCAGAAAATTACATTGTCTAATTTTTTAATAATTTATTTGCAAATTATGGTGGAAAATAAGTATTTGGTCACCTACAAACAAGCAAGATTTCTGGCTCTCACAGACCTGTAACTTGTTCTTTAAGATGCTCCTCTGTCCTCCACTCATTACCTGTAGTAATGGCACCTGTATGACATTGTTATCAGTATAAAAGACACCTGTCCACAACCTCAAACAGTCACATTCCAAACTCCACTATGGTGAAGACCAAAGAGCTGTGGAAGGACACCAGAAACAAAATAGTAGACCCGCACCAGGCTGGGAAGACTGAATCTGCAATAGGCAAGCAGTTTGGTGTGAAGAAATCAAATGTGGGAACAATAATTAGAAAATGGAAGACATCCAAGACCACTGATAATCTCCCTCGATCAGGGGCTCCACGCAAGATCTCACCCCATGGGGTCAAAATGATCACAAGAACGGTGAGCAAAAATCTCAGAACCACACGGGGGGACCTAGTGAATGAGCTGTAGAAAGCTGGGACTAACATAACAAAGGCTACCATCAGTAACACACTACACCGCCAGGGACTCAGATCCTGCAGTGCCAGACGTGTCCCCCTGCTTAAGCCAGTACATATCTGGGCCTCTCTGAAGTTTGCTAGAGAGCATTTGGATGTTCCAGAAGAGTATTGGGAGAATGTCATATGGTCAGATGAAACCAAAGTAGAACTGTTTGGTAGAAACACAACTTGTCGTGTTTGGAGGAGAGTGAATGCTGAGTTGCATCCAAAGAACACCATACCTACTGTGAAGCATGGGGGTTGCAACATCATGCTTTGGGGCTGTTTCTCTGCAAAGGGACCAGGAGGACTGATCCGTGTACATGAAAGAATGAATGGGGCCATGTATCGTGAGATTTTGAGTGCAAACCTCCTTCCATCAGCAAGGGCATTGAAGATGAAACGTGGCTGGGTCTTTCAGCATGACAATGATCCCAAGCACACCGCCAGGGCAACGAAGGAGGAGCTTCGTAAGAAGCATTTCAAGGTCCTGGAGTGGCCTAGCCGGTCTCCAGATCTCAACCCCATAGAAAACCTTTGGAGGGAGTTGAAAGTCCGTGTTGCCCAGCGACAGCCCCAAAACATCACTGCTCTAGAGGAGATCTGCATGGAGGAATGGGCCAACATACCAGCAAGTGTGTGCCAACCTTGTGAAGACTTACAGAAAACGTTGATGAACTTTTGTTATTGACCAAATACTTATTTTCCACCATAATTTGCAAATAAATTCTTTAAAAATCAGACAATGTGATTTTCTGGATTTGTTTTTTCATTTTGTCTCTCATAGTTGAGGTCTGCCTATGATGTCAATCGTTGATTATATTGTTAATCTGTTTTCCCTTAGTCCTAACAGTAGCACAATATGGGGTATTTCTCCCCCCTGTGTGTTGTTTAGGACAGGTGGAACTTTTAATTAGCACAAAAATGTGCTTACTAACCTGCCCTATAAGAGGGCACGAGAGACCTCCCTCACCTGTGTAAATTATAAAGTAAAAGAAACAAGATCTTAGGGAGAGAAGCCTTGTGCTGCTGTTAGGACTAAGGGAAAACATATTAACAATATAATCAACGATTCCCTCACGTCCTACAGCAGCACAATATGGGGATATAGCAAGTAATTCCCCTAGGGAGGGTTTCCTCGCCTTACAACCTCAAGAACTGTCTGGCCAAAGGCAGTCGCCTCGGAACTGCGGACATCCAAACGATAGTGTTTGACGAAAGTCAGCTGGGATGACCAAGAAGGAGCCGCACAAATTTGATCCAGTGGAAGCGAGCGATTCTCAGCCCAAGAAGTCGACACAGCCCTGGTCGAATGGGCTATACAAAAAACTGGAGGAAGCAACCCTTGAGCAATGAAATAAATTTTGATTGCCTCCTTAATCCATCTGGACAAGGAGGGTCTGGAAGCTTTAAGACCTCTGTCTTTACCATACATATTGATTAGGAGACTTTCAGCTCTCCTGAAAGACTGTGTCCGCGATAAGTAAATTCGCAGACACCTCACCACATCCAAAGTATGAAGTTTTAACTCCTCTTCTGAGGATGGATCCGGAAGGAAAACAGGCAAAGAAATGAATTGATTATAGTTATTACGTGAAGGAACCTTAGGGATAAAGCCAGGCAAAAACCTAAGGTGGACCCTATCCGAAAAAAATACAATATAAGGTTCTTTGGAGGAGAGCGCCTGTAGCTCTCCTACCCTTTTGGCAGATGTGATGGCTAACAAAAAAGTAGTTTTAAAGGCTAAAAATTTTAGCTCCGTAGCTTCCAGAGGTTCAAAAGGAGGACCACAAAGGCCTGAAAGGACCGTCGCAAGGTCCCATTGGGGAATAGGAGAAGATACCGCAGGTTTCAGCCTCGCCGCTCCTTTAAGGAATCTTGCAACCAGGGAATCCTGGGACAACCGTCTGTTTAAGTGAGCGGATAAAGCCGATACCTGTACCTTTAAAGTAGCAGGGGCAAGGCCCCTGTCCAAGCCATCCTGAAGAAAATCCAAAACATCAGAAGTCAAAGGATTAGAAATATCAACGCCTCTTTTGGAGCACCACTCCAAAAAAATCTTAGCCATCCTCTGGTAATTCCTTTTGGTGGATTCAGCTCTAGCACAGGAAAGCGTCTTCAGAACGGCTTCTGACAGTCCTCTATACATTCGTAGGGACTGGTCAACCTCCAGGCTGTCAGGTTGAATCTCCTCAGATCCTGGCACTTCAGTGATCCTTGGGAAACCAGGTTCTGGGTGGGGGGAAGCCTCCAATATATCCCTCGACTCATCACCATGAGCTGGGAAAACCAAGCTCTTTTTGGCCAGAATGGAATGATGGCTATTACAGAGGCTTGGTCCTGTCTTATTTTCATCAATACTCTGGGTATCATAGGAATTGGAGGGAAAATGTATGACAGCCTGGACCTCCAAGGGATGGACAGGTCATCCACTGCCAAGGGATTGTCCTCCTGGTACAGGGAACAGAACGTCTCCACCTTGGCATTGAGTCGGGTTGCCATGAGGTCTATCTCCGGTAGACCGTATTTCAGGGTAATCTGATGAAACACTTCTGGATTGAGTGACCATTCTCCTGATACAGCACGACCCCGACTCAACCGATCCGCTACTGAGTTCAGGGAGCCCTTGATGTGAACCGCGGATAGATGGGTCAGATTTTTCTCTGCCCAGGAAAAAATCAGATCTGCCTCCCTGAGGAGGGATGATGATCTGGTGCCTCCCTGTCTGTTCACATATAATACCGTCGTCATGTTGTCCGAGCGAATCTTGACTGCTCTTCCCTTGAGAAGAGGAGAGAAATGGAGTAGGGCACGGTACACAGCTCTGAGCTCCTTCCAGTTGGACGACGTCCTTCCTTCTGGAGCGCTCCAGACTCCCTTTATGGAGTTTCCGTCCAGATGGGCTCCCCATCCCATAAGGGATGCATCTGTAGTCAACAGGGTCCAACGAGGTTGGACCGTAGACCTTCCGTCCTTGAGGTGCAACCACCATCTGAGAGAAAGACGGGTCCTGGGGGAGAGTCGAATCCTCCTGTTGAGACTGGGCAGAGAGCGATCCCAAATTCCTAGGATTTCCATCTGAAGAGGACATAGATGCCTTAAGGCCCAAGGAACCGCCATGATGGAAGATGACATCAGACCTAGGATTTTCATCAAAGTTCTGATGGACGCTCTCGGCCTCCTGAAAAGTTGCCGAACCGCTGTAATTAATTTCTCTTTCCTTGCAGTCGCCAAGGAGATTTTCAGCCGGTCTGAATCTAGGAAGTAACCAAGAAACTTCCTTTTGGTTGAGGGGACAACTTCTGACTTCTCCCAATTTATGAGCCATCCCAGGCTTTGAAGCAGGGATATGGCAATCTGTAAATGCTGGAGCAGAACAGACACTGACTGGGCTTTTATCAGCCAGTCGTCTAGATAAGGGACCACAAAGAGTCCCTGAAGCCTGAGGGCGGCTACTATGGGAGCTACCACCTTGGTAAAGGTGTGGGGAGCCGAGGAGATCCCGAAAGGGAGGGCCGAGAACTGATAATGCTTCCTGTGGCCGGAAACTATAACCGCAATCCTTAGGAACTTCCTGTGCGGAGGGTAAATTGGCACGTGCAAATAAGCGTCCTTCAGATCTAGGGTGACAAAAAGTCGCCCTGGAGAAGAAAAGAAGAAACTGAGCTTATGGTTTCCATGCGGAACCGTTTTTTTCTGATGAAACGGTTCAGATACCTCAGATCTATAATCATCCTCCATCTGCCTGCTGGCTTTGGAACTAGAAAAACAGGGGAATAAACCCCCAAACCTTCTTCTAGAGAAGGAACTTCTTCTAGAGCTCCTTTGCGGATATACTCTTGAATGGAGCGTTCCAAAATACCTTGCTGAGACGAGGGAAGACGGCGAGTTAAGACGAACCGATCTCGGGGAGGACAGAGAAATTCGATTGCATAACCTCGCTGAATTAACTGTAAGACCCAAGGGTCCTGAATTTTTTTTTCCCGCCAAGTGCTGAGAAAAAGGGAGAGACGACCCCCGACAGGAATTTCGGCCACAGGAAGACAGCTTCACATGTCAGAAACTGGCTTCCTTCTATCTTCGGTTTTGGGAAATCTCCGTCCAGAGCCTCTAGAATAATACCTAGAGCCCCTCCGGGACTGCTGACCACGTCGAGGTGAAAAACCTCTGCCGCGGCCAGGGCCAAATCTGCCCCTAAAAGACTGAGGCAAAGTCTTGCCTTTTTTATCAGCCAAGCCTTCTAAAATTTCATCCAGGCTACTGCCAAAGACTCTTCCTGGCTCAAATGGTAAGGCACAAATGTTATACTTGGAGATAAAATCAGCTCTCCAAGGTTTTAACCATAAGGGTCTCCTCGCCGCCGTGGAAAGCGCCAAGGACTTTGACGCCAGCCTTAATAGATAATGGGAGGCCTCAGCTAGGAATTCTGCCGCCAAAGAAGTCGAAGTTAAGAAGGAAGTAACTCGTCTCTGGAGACACTAGAATCGATGTCCCTCTCAAGCTGGAGCAAATCAGCCCGTAGTTTGGCTGAAACTTCACATGACGCAACAGCGACAGAGGTCTGAGCAGAGGCCGCTGAGTAGGCCTTCTTGAGAGTACTCTCCATGCGTCTGTCCATAGGATCCTGCAGATTTGCTCCATCCTCAGATGGTACTAGAGTGCAGCGAGATAGCTTGGCTACCGCTATATCCACCTTAGGGGGAGGACCCCACTGATCCAGTTGAGACTCTGCGATGGGGAACAAGGCCTTAAACCTACTAGTAGTTATAAAGGGTTTCTCCGGAAATTTCCACTCTGAAGACATTAACTTTCTTAATGTCTCGTCCACTTGGAAGACCCTAGGCCCTCTATAGGTGGACGTGGAGGATTCCCCATCAACATCACGGTCTTTAGACCGGATGGACTTCAGCAGCCTATTGACTTTCTCGAGTGGGAAGAGAGGTCTGCTGGTATCTTCAGCGGAGTCATCAGAAGACAAAGTTTCATCCACAACCTGAAAATCTTCGTCCAAGACCCGCAAGAGAGGATGTTTTTCAAGACGTGGTCTCTTGGTGATCTGGGAGATAGAATTCCGGATCTCCTTGAGAGAGTCCTCCATGTATTCTTTCACCCATGTCACAACCTCACGTATGGATGGCTCCTCAGAAGGGGGGCCACGACACTGGCGACAACGGGTGAATTCGTAGCCCTCAGGCAAGGGAGTCTTACAATCTAAACAGGTTAAATGTTTACACTTGGAGGATTTCTTCCTCCTAAAATCTCCATCACCAGAGCCGGAAGCAGAAGAAGACATCTAAAAAGACCACAAAAAGTCACAGACAACAACAATACCAATATTACAAACCGCAACCAGAACCAGAAAGAGAGGGGTACCTTAAGGAGGTCGGTCGTCGCAAAAAATGTAGCAACAGCACATGCAATAGTCAAATAGGGTAATCTCTGAATCACAGAGGAGAATTCTACTCCTTAGCAATAGGAGAGCCAGAAAATCACAGCCCAACCGAAATGAACTATGGGACATTTTAAAGGCAACCATAAGTGGAGGCGGAGCCAAACACAAAACTAATCCACAATGAAAAAATTCATAGGAAATCATGCAGAGCAAGGCCAGCGATATGAATCGACCATTCATATAATATATGAACAAAAATGAATAAATATTACTTACCCTCCTGAGATTTATAGCACCAAAACGGGTCAAATGTCATAATGAAACATAGAGGAGCAAAAGCCTAAGTCAGAGGCTCAAACAACAAGCAGCAAAAATCAATTCTATATTTTGCCTTTAAATTTTAAATTTCCAAACTTACCGCACTTTTCCCGAGAACCGGAAGTAGGCGTGAAGGAGTCCGGCGAAATCCGCCCGCACGGGAACCCGGACACAGAGAAAGGTTCCGGCCGTCGCAAAGTCCGACGTACCCTCCGGGTAGGCCGAAGCCTACAGCCGGCCGAAGAATTACCGACAGAAGCGCTAAGAAGAAGGAACGCAGGCCGGCAACAGAAGGAAACGACCACCTCAAGGTAAGAAAAAACCCCTTAACTCTAGAGAGGTCACAAGAGACCTCCTCCACCTGTCCCACACAGGACAGAAAAAAACACAGGTGAGGGAGGTCTCTCGTGCCCTCTTATAGGACAGGTTAGTAAGCACATTTTTGTGCTAATTAAAAGTTCCACCTGTCCTAAACAACACACAGGGGGAGAAATACCCCATATTGTGCTGCTGTAGGACGTAAGGGAATTACAGGTCTGTAATTCATCTTTTTAAGTGGGAGAACTTGCACAATTGGTGGCTGACTGAATACTTTTTTTCCTCACTGTATGTATGGCAAGGCTAATGAGGTTGTCCAGGAATTATAGCAAACTCCGGGGCCGACGGGATGGGTGTAAAACAAAAAATAAAGTCATACTCACTATCTCCAGCACTCTCTTGTACAGTCCCTGTCCCCTATTCCCCTTCTGTGTCAGGACTTGCCAGACTGGAAGTGGAGAGGCTCACATGACCACTGAGACCAATCAGGGGCCTCAGCGCATGCTGGATAGGGACCGGTGATGTTACTCACATACATACCAATTTTTTTTACCAGCAACCGCTGAGGCCATGGATTGATCTCAGCAGTGACATGAACCTCTCCGCTTCTGGCCTTGCGAGACCAGGTCTGTACAAAGGAGCACCAGGAATAGGTGAATATGTATTTTATTTTGGTTTTACAATCACCCTGGACGCCCCTGAATTGCTAAGAGTCTTAAGTAACCTTAATAACTCCAAAAAGAAAATTATTAGTTAATTGTATATCTGTTGAACTGATGAGACTGGGACTGATGGGAGGCAGTGCACACAACTTGTACAGTTCCTATAGCAATGAGTATTACAGTTTCCATGCACTTTCCTACAGACTCTGTTGGCCTCCATTTGCATGAATAATGCATATGGGGTCCAATGGAACATGCCACTATTATCTTCCTTTGTATTTATATGGAATCTAACTGGAAAAACGTCCATATACCTCCACATAATTTGGCTTCATGCACCTGCATATAGAGGTAACCATACAAAACTGAACTGTTATACAGCCGTGTGCATTAGCCCCTAGATCAGTCATTGCAGTGAGCACTCTTCAAGGGTACTGCAACAATATTGGGTTTACTACAGCTTACAGCAGACTGGAAATGATGCATGCTAAGCCAGTGTCATACACATCTGCTACAAGTGGCCTGCCAGAGTAGAGTAGGGATGGTCATTACACTTTATAGATAAGCAGCTTAAAGGAGTTGTCCAATTAAATGTTATTATTTGTATAATAAAGGTTTTGTTTTTTTTCCCAAAACACTTTCTGCATCAATACCTCATGTGTTCCTAGATCTCTGCTTGCTGTTATTGTTTGTTTACTTTCAGTGGATAAAAATCAGTCCATGGTCATGTGATATACAGTCCATGGTCATGTGGTGGACACACAGGTGCACAGCTCATTACTAGGCAGATGTCTGATTACTGTGCTGTGACTGCAACAAGGTGTGTACCTGTGTGTTCAACACATGACCATGGACTGGCGTTTTGTATGCCAGTCTTAATAAAGGCCTCGACTGACACATGGAACGACTGATTTATGAAGGCCTCTTCAAAAATCAGGCCTACATCTGTGCACAAGAATGGAGATCTACACCAGTTAGGAACTGGTGTAGATTTCCATTATAAATCACGCTAGAAAACTGGCATGAGTTATAATATGTCGGACCTAGACGTCCCCACCCTGGCCCACCCTGCTCTGCCTACATTTGTGATGAGCGAGGCGAGGAATGTGGGTTGTGGCACATGTTTGGTGCAAGAAAATGTGTGCAACAATATCACTCCTCTACGCTAGTTTTGCACCATTCCTCTATGCCAGGGATTGATAAATTCCTCCCATTGCATCTTTAGATAAACAATGTATTTGTCACTAAAACTTTAAGAACTTCTAAAGTGCTTCTGGCTAAAAGATTTAAAATCATTGAAGCAGCAAACTGGGAAAACCAAAATTTGTGTCATTCTAGTAACTTCTAGTCACGACTGTACTTCTGTGGAAGTGCATCACAAAAAAACGTTGTCATGTTCTTATTCAGCATAGTTACTATCATATATTGAATGCTAATACAACCAGTTACATAGTTTTTGTCAGTAAAATGTAATCATTTTTGGAATTATTTATATTTTTATATACTACTACTCAGCAGAAGTGATTCAAACAAATAAAATTGGTGCAAAAATGTTTCAATCTTATATTATTCTTTGAAATTATATAATCATTTCTGTATATTAAAATACCCAATTTTAACGATTTATGACTTGAATGTGTTAAGCCAAGTGACATATCATTTCCTTAATTACAGTGAACAGTGGTAAACAACAGATAAGATCTGACGGCTGAGGACACATTAAATGTACTCCCTGGCAATTGAGAGATTTGTTCAGAAGCAAGAAAGCAATCTCACAGATGCAGAAAGAAAAGTTGATAATGCCAAGATACAGCACAGACGGCAATCTCTCTTAAGGGAAGAGAAATGCACCATAAACATTCTGCAAAATAAGACTGATGATTCAAGGAATCGAAAGAGAAGAAATCATTTGTGAATTGTGGAATTTCCAGATGATGCTGAGGGGAAAGACACCATTACTTTCAGAGGACAAATGGCCTGTTATCCTGATCTCGACAATTGAGCCTTCTTTAAGCACAAAGAGATTGCTCAGATCTGTCTTTCTCTGGCTGAAAAAAAGACTGCGATATTATAGGTCAGGCTTCTCCTACCCAGCAATGAATTCTTAATAAACTACTATCACTAACATATAATGTCTGTTCTACTTTGATCGGCTGATTCATATGAGTGAATATAGGCATTTCTGTCTTTCATAGGGATTTCATGTCACTGTGGATCTAAATTGATGACAACGCTAACAGCTGTCATAGACTTCAAGCCATCTCTCTAATCAGCATTCTGTACACCATTACTTACCTGAGAGGAGACCTGTCACATTCACGTGGTGCATGATCTACAGACAGTATGATATAGAGCCGGAGACCCTGAGTACATTGATATATAGTTTTGTGGGAAAAGATTTGGTATAAGTTGTATCTCATTCATCGAACGAATTCTCTGCCCTTTCTATACTTACTATACTATACAGTAATACCTCGTACACTCGCGTTTCCGAATTTGCGAATTCACAGATTCGCGATATTTTTTTGGCAACTAACATATATAGATTTTGCTCTTTTTTTCTCAGATCTGTGAAATTTAATTAAAAAAAAACCTTCGCTATTGGGTAGTAGCGTCCTGTTCGTTACGTACCCGGTAATTAGTTTCATTTTACTGTGAGTGTATAAGAAAAATGAATGAATGTATTAATATACAGTACTGTACAGTATACTTTAGTATACTGTACAGTACTGTAGGGTAAAGTTTATTGATATTTAGGGGTTAAACATTAGAAATCGGCATTGTAAGCGCTTCTAAGCGCTTGTACCAAACATTCGCGATTCCTCGCGATCCGCGACCCGCTCTGTAACCTAACCTCGCGAATGTACGAGGTATTACTGTACTGCTCTTTTTTTTATACCAGACAGCCAGGGTTCACATGAATGAACCCCTCTGGTGGCAGACTCCTTTTATGTATAGAAAGTCAATGTATCAATTATAAAGGCAATATGTAGCCTATATTTCTTACCAATTAAAACCAGACACATATATAATTATATGCAGTGATACATATAGATAGGGGTGATTTATGAAGACCGGCATATTGAACACTGGTCTTCATATCTGTGGGACAGGGGGAGAATGCGTCTCAGTTATAAAGAGGTGAAGATTCCAGAAGAGCTGTGCACCTGGACTGAAATCTATGGCAACTCATAATTGGCAGACATCATTTATCCATATCCCGATTAAGAAAGTGATAAAGGAGGCTCAAAAAAGAGAAATTTGCAGTTTTTTAGTTTTTTGCACAAAAACAACTTGTGCAAAAAAATGTGTGACTTTCTAAGTCTTGTAATCTAAAAAAACTGCCATAACATATAGTATAAGGCATAACAAATGTCTATGGGAGAGTTTTCTAATCCGGGCTAAAATTTTTCAAGATGCTAGATACACACGTAGACAAAATTGTTGGTACCCCTCGTTTAATGAAAGAAAAACCCACTATGGTCACAGAAATAACTTGAATCTGACAAAAGTAATAATATATAAAAATTCTATGAAAATGAACAAATGAAAGTCAGACATTGCTTTTCAACCAAGCTTCAAATGAATTTTTAAAAAAAGAAAACTCATGAAACAGGCCTGGACAGAAATGATGGTTCCCTTAACTTAATATTTTGTTGCACAACCTTTTGAGGCAATGCATGTTCAACCATGCTTCAACAGAATTTTTTAAAAAAGAAAACTCATGAAACAATCACTCATTGCAATCACTGCAATCAAACGATTCCTGTAATTGTCAATGATAATTCTGCACCTCTCAACAGGTATTTTGGCCCACTCCTCATGAGCAAACTGCTCCAGTTGTCTCGGGTTTGAAGGGTGCCTTTTCCAGACGGCATGTTTCAGCTCTGTCCAAAGATGCTCAATAGGATTTAGGTCAGGGATCATAGAAGGCCACTTCAGAATAGTCCAATGTTTTCCTCTTAGGCATTCTTGGGTGTTTTTAGCTGTGTGTTTTGGGTCATTATCCTGTTGCAAGACCCATGACTTGCGACTGAGACCAAGCTTTCTGACACTGGGCAGCACATTTCTCTCTAGAATCCCTTGATAGTCTTGAGATTTCATTGTACCCTGCACAGATTCAAGACACCCTGTGCCAGATGCAGCAAAGCAGCCCCAGAACATAATAATAATAATAATAATAATAATAATAGTCCTTTAATAGTCCCACAATGGGGAAATTCAGTGTGTTACAGCAGCAAAGATAAGCAGATACAAATACAAATACAACATGTACAGGAATGTTCCAAGGTGAGAGGCATTACATTAATAGCAGACAGACAGATAGGACGTAGCAGAGGAGGGGGGGGGGGATTTAACAGGCAGAGAGATATTTCAGTTCTCTGTGTGTAATGATCTCCGCTTAGGTCGGTGTTGGTTGTACAGCCTAACCGCGGTGGGGAGGAAAGACTTCCGATAGCGCTCCTTCTCACACCTAGGGTGGAGCAGTCGGTCACTGACAGTACTGCTCAGCGCGATCACAGTCTCATGCATGGGATGGGACTTCTTCTTCTGCATGGAGCTCACCACGGACAGTATCCTTCTGTCACCCACCACCTGCACTGGGTCCAGTGGGCTCCCCAGGACAGAGCTGGCCCTTCTAATCAGCTTGTCAAGTTTATTTCTGTCCCTGGTTGATATACTGCTCCCACAGCAGGCCACTCCAAAGAAGATGGCTGATGCCACTACCGAGTTGAAGAAAGTTCTAAGAAGTGCCCCCCGGATTCCAAAGGCTCTCAGTTTCCTAAGCAGGTAGAGCCTGCTGTGGCCCTTCCTGTACAGGGCCTCCATATGATCTGCCCAGTCCAGCTTATTATTAAGGAGCAGACCCAGGTACTTATAGGTGTTCACAATCTCGATGCCCGTCCCCAGGATGTCCACTGGATTTGGAGGGCATCTGCCTTTGCGGAAGTCCACCACCATCTCCTTGGTCTTCCCCGCGTTAATCTTCAGGTGGTTCCGGTGGCACCAGTCCACAAAATCCTGGTTCAGTTCTCTGTACTCCCTGTCATCATCATCTGTGATGAGACCCACTATTGCAGAGTCGTCAGAATACTTCTGTAGGTAGCAGCTGGATGAGGTGCACCTAAAATCTGCAGTGTACAGTGTGAAGAGGAAAGGGGCGAGAACCGTACCCTGAGGTGCCCCCGTATTACAGATCACGGTACCTGACACACAGTCTCGGGCTCTCACGTATTGAGGTCGATTTGTGAGGTAGTCTAGGATCCAGTTGGAGAGGTGGTGGTCCACTCCAGCAAGGCCCAGCTTGTCCCTCAATAACCTGGGCTGTATGGTGTTAAAAGCACTGGAGAAGTCAAATAACATTATTCTCACTGTGTTCCCTGGTTTCTCTAGGTGAGACAGAGCCCTGTGCAGAAGATGGATGATGGCATCATCTACCCCAATGCCCGGCCGATAAGCAAACTGGAGGGGGTCCATAGCGGGGCTCACTAGAGGGCGGAGATGTGTGAGAACCAATCTCTCCAAGATCTTCATCAGGTGGGATGTCAGTGCTACAGGTCTGTAGTCATTGAGGTCCATAAGGTGGGGTTTCTTGGAACTGGTACCACACAAGTAGATTTCCATAATTCAGGGACTATTTCCTGCCTCAGGCTCATATTATACATATATGTAATTATACCACACAGCTGGTCCCCGCAAGTCTTAATTAGCCTTGCACTGATGTCACCTGGCCCTGCGGCTTTCCTCGCCTTGATCTTTTTCATCTCCTTCCTCACCTGGGCCCGTGTGAAGGTCAGACTGTGGCCAGATAAAGACAGATTTCTGGATTTACTGGTCTGTTGGGAAGTAGCCACATGGGATGAATGGGGAGAAGTCATTGTGGTGGGGGGAGCTGAAGGACATACTGGGGTGGGAGGAGCTGGTGTGTGATCAAATCTGTTGAAGAATAGGTTTAGTTCATTAAGCCAATTAACATCTGCCTCAATCTGGCAGACAGACTGTTTATGACCCGAAATTGACTTAAGCCCCTCCCAGACCCCCCTTATGTCTTTTCTTTCCATTTGCTTTTCCATTTTTTCTTTATAACTGGCTTTTCCCTGCCTGATTTGATGCCTCAGCTCCTTTTGTACTTCCCCCAACCCCTCCTTATCTCTTGTCCTGAATGCCATCTTTTTCTCCTTAAGTAGTGTTTTTATATCAGAGTTAATCCATGGTTTGTTATTGGAGAAGCACCTCACCACTTTTGTGGGTACTGTGTTGTCCACACAAAAATTAATGTAGTCTGTTATGCAGTGTGTGAGTCCTTCTATATCTTCTCCATAAGAATCCTGCAGCACTTCCCATGTGGTTGTGTCAAAACAATCCCTCAGAGCCTCATCACTCTCCTCGGACCATATCCTCACTGTGCGGGTGACAGCTGGTTCTCTACGTACAAGTGGCTTGTACACAGGTCGGAGATGTACTAGGTTGTGATCCGATCTCCCCAGGGGCGGTAGGGCTGATGAGTTATATGCCTCCCTCACGTTGGCAAAGAACAAGTCCAGTGTTTTGTTGTCTCTTGTGTGGCAGGTTACATACTGTGTGAAACTGGGCAGTGTGGATGATGGAGAGGCATGGTTGAAATCACCCGACAGAAGAAAGAGGGCCTGGGGATGTTTTAACTGTAACTGGCTCAGCGTGGCTTGTAGGACCTCGCAGGCAGTGTCAGCTTTCACAGAGGGGGGGACATATGCAGCTATCACGATGACATGTGATAGTTCCCTTGGTAGGTAGAAAGGTCTCATGCTCACAGCTAATAGTTCAATGTCCTTACAGCAAGTTTGCTCCTTAATCACAATGTGCCTAGGATTACACCATCTATTATTCACAAACATTGCCAGCCCTCCTCCTTTCCTCTTACCGCTCTCCCTTGTCCTGTCTGCCCGAAGGAGTTTAAAACCATCCAAGGAGACCAGAGGGTCAGGAGTAACTTCAGTGAGCCAAGTCTCTGTAAGTAGCATCATGCTGCATGCCCGAAACTCCTGATGATGCCTGGTGAACACTGTTAGTTCATCCATCTTGTTTGCAAGAGATCTCACATTGCCCATGATGATGGAGGGAACAGCTGGTCGGTAACGCCTCTTTTTAATCCTCTGAAGAGTTCCTGCTCTGCATCCCCTCACCCGCTTTTTCTTTCTCCAAATCTCACGGGGGATGTGTGACCAGATGGTATGCCATCCTGCTGTGTCTCTGAGCTGCAGAATTTCCTCTCTTGTATAGACAAAGGAATTGTCTGCATACACAAAAGATCCCATTTTCAAGCAGAACAAAAGACAGATAAAAAACAAAAAAAAAGTATCACAAGGGTCCAAGTCTTTGTGTGTGTTTCTTCATAGTGCAAAAGTCCTTAAGTAGAGAGGTACAAAACGAGTCATAGAAAGAAAAATAAGATAGAGAGTCTCAGAGCTGCTGTAGCTGGCAGCCACTCCAGCGGCGCCATCTTGGAAAAAAAAAAAAAAAAAAAAAAAAAAACAGAGCCTCCTCCATGTTTCACAGTAGGGACAGTGTTCTTTTCAAGATATGCTTCATTTTTCCATCTGTGAACATAGAGCTGATGTGCCTTGCCAAAAATTTTGATTTTTTTTTTTGTCATATCTGTCCATAGGACATTCTCCCAGAAGCTTTGTGGCTTGTCAACATGTAGTTTGGCAAATTCCAGTCTGGCTTTTTTATGATTTGTCTTCAACAATGGTGTCCTCCTTGGTCGTCTCCCATGAAGTCCACTTTGGCTCAAACAACGACGAATGGTGCGATCTGACACTGATGTTCCTTGAACTTGAAGTTCACCTTTAGTCTCTTTAGAAGTTTTTCTGGGCTCTTTTGTTACCATTCGTATTATCCTTCTCTTTGATTTGTCATCAATTTTCCTCCTGCGGCCACGTCCAGTGAGGTTGGCTACAGTCCCATGGATCTTAAATTTCTGAATAAACAGCAATGAAAAAGTTTGGGCACCCCATTAACTAACATTTTAGTCAAATATTGGGTGTGCAACAGCCACAATTGATATACTAATAACTGATGGACACAGTAATATTCAGGATTGAAATGAAGTTTATGTACTAACAGAAAAGTGCAATATGCATTAAACCAAAATTGACCGGTGCAAAAGTATGGGCACCCAACAGAAAAGTGACATTAATATTTAGTAGATCCTCCTTGCAAAAAAACAGCCCTAGTCGCTCCTGTAGCTTTAATCAGTCCTGGATCCTGGATGAAGGTATTTTGACCATCCCTACAAAACAATCCAGCAGTTAAGTGATGGCGCCGAGCATGGACAGCCCGCCAAATATGCCACAGATGTTCAATGATATTCAGGCTGGGGACTGGGATGGCCATCCAGAACATGTAATTGTTCCCTGCATGAATGCCTGAGTAGATTTGGAGCTGTGTTTTGGATCATTGTCATGCTGAAATATCCACCCCAGCGAACCAAATCGCACTGATTCTTGTACATTATTCTCAAGAATCTGCTGATACTGAGTTGAATCCATGCGACCCCAACTAACAAGATCCCGGGCCGGCATTGGCCACACAGCCCCAAAGCAGATGGAACCTCCACCAAATACAGTGGGTAGCAAGTGTTTCGGAATGCTGTGTTTGACGCCATGCATAATGCCTTTGTATGACCAAACAACTCAACGTTCATCAGTCCACAGGACCCCCAAAATGAAGCTGGCTTGTCCAAATGGCGCATACCTCAGGCGACCGGTGGCGTGCCAGAAACGGCCGCATCACCTCCCAACAGCCCCTGTGGAAAGTGTGCGATTGTTGACCGATGCACAGTGACACCACTGCAGCAAGATGATGCTGCAGCCGGAGGTGGCGTGGATTGTCCAGACTGTTCTCACCACCCTCTGCCTTTCTGATATCTGGCCTGCCACCTGGGCTAACAAGAACGTCCCTGTGGGCTTCCTTCCTACATGTCCTCACAGTGGAAACTGACAGGTTAAATCTCTGAGACAACTGTATCCTTCCCCTGAACAACTATGTTGAACAATCTTGTTTTCAGATCATTTGAGAGTTGTTTTGAGGAGCCCATGATGCCACTCTTCAGAGGAGATTCAAATAGGAGAACAACTTGCAATTGACCAACTAAATACCCTCATGATTGTATACACCTGGCTATGAAGTTCAAAGCTCAGTGAGGTTTCAAAACCAATTGTGCCAGAAGCAGAAAAGAGTTAGGAGTATCAAATCAATAAAATGATAAGGGTACCCAAATTTTGCACTGGTCAAATTGGTTTAATGCATATTGCACATTTTCTGTTAGTACAATAAACCCATTCAACCTGAAATATTACTGTGTCCATCAGTTATTAGATGTATCAAATTGAAATTGCTGTGCAAACACCCAAATATTTAGAACTAAAAATGATTAAGATTAATAGGGGTGCCCAAACTTTTCATATGACTGTATGTGCAACTGCAGTCACAGGAACATCAAGCTGCTTGGAGATGGTCTTATAACCTTTACCTTTAACATGGTTGTCTATAATTTTCTTTCTAAGCTCCTGAGACAACTCTTTCCTTCGATTCCTCTGGTCCATGTTGAGTGTGGTACTCACCATGTCACCAAAAAGCACAGTGAGTATCTGTAGCCCTATATACAGGCCCACTAACTGGTTACAAGATTGTAGACACCTGTGATGCTAATTAGTGGACACACCTTGATTTAACATGTGCCTTTGGTCACATTATTTTCAGAGGTACCATCATTTCTGTCCAGGCCTGTTTCATGAGTTTTCTTTTTTTAAAAATTCTGTTGAAGCATGGTTAGAAAGCAATGTCTGACTTTCATTTGTTCATTTTCATAGAATTTTTATATATTATTATTTTTGTCAGATTCAAGTTATTTCTGTGACCATTGTGGATTTTTTTTTTCATTAAACGAGGGGTACCAACAATTTTGTGCACGTGTGTATGAGGATGTGGATTCTCAGGAAAAAGGGGTGTGGCTTAAATGTACCATGATGTGCCAAAATAGTGTTTAAAAAAAGGTATAACGTAGACTAGGCAGTCTATGGATATAGAAGATTTATCATCCAGCATCAGCCACTGGTGTATTTTCAGAATGCCGGTCTAATTAGTAAATCTGAGCCAATGTCTGTGACCTGTGCAGAGATTACTGTGTAGGGAGGGGGAGTAGACTACTCTTGATGATAATGAGCCTATTGCTAGTCTTACTGGCCAAAGTGGAAACTGCAGGATTTTAGAATTTTAAAAAATATATATATAAATTGTTGCGGAAAATTATAAAATGTCATCAAACATTCTTTAAAAATATGGATAAATTAAAAGCTTGATTGGTATTGTTCTGATGATACATTCCCTATAAACAACCTTCTTGAAGAGCCAACCCTAATGACAATGTCAAAAGTTCCACAGATTTAAAGATTTACTATATACTAAATGCTTTTAAAGTCAATGCTCACAAACGCTAATGGTGGTCATATCTATACAGATTTCCTTTTGATCAGACTATTTTACTCCAGCGGCAGTGCTAATAATAATAATAATAATAATAATAATAAAAAATGTTCCCATAGTTATAATGATTTCCTCGGTAACCATCTTTTTTGCATAGATCTTTTTGAGCAAGAAAGTCAGACGCAGTTATAGCCCAGCTGTTTGGAAAATATGTATTTATATGGACAATTTATTAATCATATTATTATCAATGTTTGTGCATGCAGCATTACTATTGCGAGCACTGCTTTTATGAGTCACAATGGGGGAAGTATTATTACTGTGAGTGGAAATATTAGCAGGGCATAATTATTTCTGAAGGCACTATGGATGACACTATGTAGGGGCACTAGTATGATACTGTAGGATGACACTGTTAGGGCACTAGGATGGTGGAGATAATGGCAAATGGAAGAACCTAAGATGTCTATGTGGCAAACCTTGCTGAGGTGAGTTGTGGCTGGATAAAATGTTCATGGCAGTCTGAGCCAAAAGGAGATGAGGAAAGAGAACTACTACAACCAGAGGAGAGACCTGTGAGTCACTGAATATAATAGCTCTGTATTTTTCTGTGTTCTCTGTGATCTGTACTGTTCATGGTTCTTGGTCTCATAATTGCCCTGTGTAAAGGGGCCTTTAGTGTGAATTTTCCATATTGTAGCTTATATAGTGAAAGTTGTACATATATTATTATACTGCCTCATTGCAAAACAAAGCATATTGCATGATGACCAAGAAGCTTTATACTCATTGACTTTTGCATCTGTACAGGTTAATGCATTGGCTTTGATATCTGCAGCCCATTAGATGAAAGAGCCGGACTAAAATAAGTACATACCTGACACTGGATACAATGTTTAAGCTTTTACCTGATAACAAGCTAACTAATGGACAGGTCAGCAGCAAGAACAATGCCTGAAATGATTAAACTTTGGCTAGTACTTATCTTATTTTTTTCTTTGCTTTTAGGGATGATTGTTCAATAGAAATTCGGCTAATGACATCAGTCGTCAAGGTCCACCGTTAATATGGGCAAACATGTGAGAGTTTCTAAAAGTAAAAGTTAAGATACAATAGTGTCACAGTGTTAATGATCTCTTCACCTGTTTGCCACTATTGTGATTCTCTGTCTTTTATCATCATGCCGTTTTTATGTCCAAAATTCAGTGCTGATTAATTCCTTAATATAGTGGACAGTGTTCAGTTTTTCTGATACAAATCTCAAAATCTCACTTATAGGTACAGTAATACCTCGTACACTTGCGTTTCCGAATTTACGAATTCACAGATTCGCGATATTTTTATTGGAACCTAACATATATAGATTTTGCTGTTTTTCACATATCTGTGAATTTAAAAAAAAACAAAAAACTTCGCTATTGGGTAGTAGCATCCCATTTGTTACGTACCCGGTAATTGGTTTCATTTTACTGTGAGTGTATAAGACAAATGAATGAATGAATGAATTAATTAATGTATTAATATACTGTACTGTACAGTATACTTTAGTATACTGTACAGTACTCTATGGTAAAGTTTTTTGGTATTTAGGGGTTAAACTTTAGAAACCGGCATTGTAAGCGCTTCTAAGCGCTTGTACCAAACATTCGCGATTCCTCGCGATCCGCGACCGGTTCTGGAACCTAACCTCGCGAATGTACGAGGTATTACTGTATAGCTTTAAAATATACCTCCAGCCACCACAAGAGGGAGCATGGGCATACTGTCCTATCCTTGAGTTCAATGTATAAATAGTCTGCAGTTCAATCAAAAACTCCCTCTACTGGTGACTACGGGTAGCTGGTAGAATATTAAAATGCATGTCCATGCAGGAGATTTGGATCTTTGTATCAGGAAAACAGAGCTCGTTATAAGAAATTAGTTGGCACAGATTTACCTCATTCAGATAATAAAGGAATATATGGTTGTATATGTCTAGACTTGGTTGGAAGCCACTTCCAACTCAGAAATGGGGGAGACATGTTAAATGAGAAAAAATATTGAAACATGAAATTAGGAGTGGAAAAAACAAACAAACCAAACGACCAAATGGCCATGATACTATTCAGACTACAGGATTCAGGGATTAGGAAATATCTGTAATATTGTCAATGTAGCCAGTGTGTATGGGCACCTATCAGGAGGTATGTGTGGCCCCTAAGCTGTTGGAAGCCTTTTTTTCTTAATTTAAAGCAAATCTGTCCTCTGAAACTATTGCTATATGTAAAGGCAGAATATTATAGATAGAGGTCTGTTTTTATATTATCTAAAATAGCACAAAAGAATATTGTGCCAATAGGAGCGACCAAAGAACACAGGAGACTCTTAGGCCTTATTCACACAGTCATTGTTTTGGTCAGCGATTTTCATCAGTGATTGTGAGCCAAACCTTAGAATGGAGACTACACAGTAAGTATAATAGAAAAATTTGTATCTGTTCTGTGTTTTCTACATATTCATGATATGTGAACAAGGTCTTCAGCCTCATGCAAACGACCAAATATGCATTCTGGGTGGAGGGGGTTCCGATTTTTTAATGGGATGCACACGGATAACATCCAAGTGGCATCTGAGAAACTCTAGGTTTTATATCTGCTCTTGGGTTTCAGCCCGAAAAATGTGGAAACAAAAGTCCTGCTTGCGGTTGAGGCCCTGTGTTGCGGAACTGCTGTTTCCTTTGTTGCAGATTTTGTTGTGGTTTTTTGAGCCAAAGCCAAGAGTGGATTGAGCAGAAGGTAGAAGTATAAGAACTTCCTATATATTTCACATTGCTTTTGTAACCATTCCTGGCTTTGGCTCAAAAAACTGCAGCAAAATCTGCAATAAAAAGCTGCATTTCCACAACATGGGTCTCAGCCTGCAGGACTTTTCTCTCTGCATTTTTAAAGTGGAATGGGGAACGAAAATAGGTAACGGAATCCCCCAATGCTCACCAATCGCAGATGTGAACCCAGCCTAACTCCCATCCTCCATTGATTTCAATTCATATTCCACTCCATATTCCAAGGACGGTAACATGGGGACCCCCCCCTCCCCCGGGACAGCACACTTGACCATGTGAATGGGGCCTTAGTTGTATATATTTGCTTCTCCCCACACCTCTCTGCAGTGAGTGACAGCTTGCTGTATACACATCAGCCTGACAGTAACCATGGAGAGAGGCGGGGGAGGCTGGGAAGTGCTGCCGTCATGAACACAGCTTTGCGTTCAGTGTATTCTTTCATCACCACATATATTTTTATTTTCTGTAATATGCGGCCTCACATCATATTCATCTGACAGATCCGCTATAAAATCTGTTTTTCATTACAAAGAGTCTTTTAAGTAGAGTTAAACTATGAAAGCTGCTTTTTTGACAATCCAGTGGCAGACTCAGTCTGCAGCCCAGTGAACCTACATGTATGCATATTAAGCAATATCTTTAGATGTCCTCAAAAATAAACTGATGTTTGTAAAGGTTTATTAAAGCTGACAAGCAATATCCACAATATATTTGATGGGATTTTACATTCTGTAAGGTAAAAAGAAACATCAAACTACAGTATATTACTGACATGCTTGGGTGAGCTATAAATATGGGATAGTTTTTCTGTATTGTTTATCAAAGGATTTTTTCTTCCAATTTTGCATACAGTATATATTTTTACTTTACATTTAACCATGTAGTGAACATTGTATGGTATACAAAGCCATCCTGCAGCTCTCCAGTTATTGATGTACTTAGAGAGGAGCGCAGCTGGAGAGTTGCAAGATTGTCGGCCCCCTGTGGCATACAGTTCTGTACCATGATTGAATAAACATGGAATTCTCTTCTGTGTAATTGAATGTGTGCACCTCACTGTTCCTGTATAGTCTTATTGGTGAGGATGTGCACTTAAACAAAGAGATAACACAAATGGAACATATAAACAGAGCACTGTGTTCCATAGGAAAGTGAAGAAGAACAAAGTTTGATGACATTTCCGAGCCAAATATATACTTATTATCACTGTTGGGTATTGCCATTGAGTTGATCATGAAATACTTCTTATGCTTCTGTTTTTAATTGGATCCCTGGTTGGCAGTTGAATTGGAAGTGTTCACGCTGCTGCACCAGTGATTTGTACTATCTGAACACACAGTCTGGTACAAGGCTGCCATCCAAGAGTATGTAAACGCTACCCATCGTAATTAAGAATTAGAAAAATATATCTGGAGTTTGCATCAAGTTTGTGGAATAAAGCTGCAGACAAAAAAGCCAGAGACTGCTGAGTTCTCCACTAATCCCTTTCCAGCTGTAGAAAATAACACTAGAGAATAAATGAAGCACATACACAGTTCAGCAGTAACAGTCAGACTATACATTACTGTATCTGCATAAAATATGAATTTTATTTTTTTTTTCTACAAATCGTTTCCCATTATATAATGTAGATATAGTGCCCTGTGGTATTCAGGACAGTTTAGGGTCTGTTGGACAAATTTATAGGCACAGTACACCCCAAGAACATCTCAACTGGCTGTCAGAAGTGCAGTCATATGAAACATTGGGGGAGATTTGCTAAGCTAAATGGACCCAAATTCTGAAAAACTGACCTGCATGCTGTGTCCCCTATGCAACAAGGGATGCATGGTTTAGCAGGAAAGCAGCATGGCTTTGGGCAAGAAGAGTTGTTAATGATGCGACAATGTGCGGCAAAATTTCGATGCAAAATTCTGACTCAAGGTAAGCCAACAAACAGGTGGTATAAACGGACACTACTGAGTTTAAGACTAAAGCCCCATGTTGAGAAAATGCAGCGGTTTTCCTGCTGTGGAAGTAAGATTCTGACTAATCTCATCCACACATTGTAGAAAAAAAATCAGCTGTGGAAAGGTACGTTTTCAAAAATGCTTGCGTTATTGAAAATCGCAGCATGTCAACTGTACTAGCAGAAACCCTGGCAGTTTAGTAAGGTAAGAAAATCCACAGAGAAAAGCTCAAATCAAAAACGCAATGAAAAAACGCTACGGAAAAAAACGCAATGCGTTTCCATTGCATTTTTTTGGCTTTTTTTTTATAGCTGCATTCTGCGACGTGGGTCCTTAGCCTAAAGTTGGACCTGATTTGCCATTCACTGTGACAAATCTGGCACATTTTTAGACTGTCTATGTTTGCAGTGTCTAAATCATAGACAGCATTAGTAAATCTACCCCAGTATTTTTGAGGATATCCTTTAAGGATGGGTTTTCACTGTCATTTTATCTTGAGAATAAAAATAAGAAATTACAGTATTGCAAAGAGAGAAGTAGAAAAATAAATCTCTCCATTGGAATTCAGGACATGTGGTTGATATAACAGGTGATGACATCACAATTAAGGACAAGGTGGGTGGTGATGTCATAAGGACTTTCATATGCCTCATAGCCAGAGTACTTGTATTGCAGAGTAGGGGTGGACAAAACTGAAGGTATGTCTTTTTTAACCCCTTCCCACTGCAGACATGTTTCATTGCAGAAATAATTACACCCCCTAATAGCACCATATAATACTCTGTACAATGTGTGAGAAAGCTGTAATAAAATTCAAATGGGTGGATTTGAAAAAACAACAGTTGCTCCATTTTCTGACATGTTTTTTTACACACAGTATGGTAAAAAAGGACATGTTACCATTCTGGGGGACAGTCAGTATGATCATGGTGATAATCACAAGATATATATATACACACGTGGACAAAATTGTTGGCACCCCTCGTTTAATGAAAGAAAAACCCACAATGGTCACAGAAATAACTTGAATCTGACAAAAGTAATAATATATAAAAATTCTATGAAAATGAACAAAAGTCAGACATTGCTTTTCAACCATGCTTCAACAGAATTTTAAAAACGAAAAACTCATGAAACAGGCCTGGACAGAAATGATGGTTCCCTTAACTTAATATTTTATTGCACACTTTTGAGGCAATCACTGCAATCAAACGATTCCTGTAACTGTCAATGACACTTCTGCACCTCTCAACAGGTATTTTGGCCACTCCTCATGAGCAAACTACTCCAGTTGTCTCGGGTTTGAAGGGTGCCTTTTCCAGACGGCATGTTTCAGCTCCTTCCAAAGATGCTCAATAGGATTTAGGTCAGGGATCATAGAAGGCCACTTCAGAATAGTCCAATATTTTCCTCTTAGCCATTCTTGGGTGTTTTTAGCTGTGTGTTTTGGATCATTATCCTGTTGCAAGACCCATGACCTGCGACTGAGACCAAGCTTTCTGACACTGGGCAGCACATTTCTCTCTAGAATCCCTTGATAGTCTTGAGATTTTATTGTACCCTGCACAGATTCAAGACACCATGTGCCAGATGCAGCAAAGCAGCCCCAGAACATAACAGAGCCTCCTCCATGTTCTTTTCAAGATATTCTTAATTTTTCCGTCTGTGAACATAGAGCTGATGTGCCTTGCCAAAAATTTTTATTTTTGTCTCATCTGTCCATATGACATTCTCCCAGAAGCTTCGTGGCTTGTCAGCATGAAGTTTATATATTATTACTTTTGTCAGATTCAAGTTATTTCTGTGACCATTGTGGGTTTTTCTTTCATTAAACGAGGGGTACCAACAATTTTGTCCACATGTGTATATATTTATTTTTTGTAATGTTTTACGTAGTGTAAACGCCGCGATTTGGCTTTGTCGGAAACGCCACAGCAAAAACCCAGACGTTTTACAGTACCTGCAAGGTGGATGGTATTCTGGCTAATCCCATCCACACATTGCAGAAAAATATCCACAGTGAAAATGCTGCAATTTCAAAAACTGTTGTGTTTTTGCAAATCACATTACAGTGGGTACGGAAAGTATTTAAACCCCTTTAAATTTTTCACTCTTTGTTTCATTGCAGCCATTTGCTAAAAGCAAAAAAGTTAATTTTATTTCTCATTAACCCCTTAAGGACACAGCCCAAAAGTGCGTTAAGGACCAGGCCTTGTTTTTCAAAACTGACATGTGTCACTTTATGTGGCAAGAACTTTGAGACGCTTTAACTTACACAAGTGATTTTGAGATTGTTTTCACGTGACACATTGTACTTCATGTTAGTGGTAAACACTAATCAATATTTTTGTATTTATTTATAAAAAAATAGGATATTTGATGGAAATTTGGAAAAAAATCGCAATTTTCAAAATGTGAAATTCTCTGCTTTTCAGACAAATAGTCATACCACCCAAATACATTAATAAATATTATCTACCATATCTCTGCTTTATATTGGTATAATCTTTTAATTGTCCTTTAATTTATTTTGGATGTTAGAAGGCTTACAAGTGTAACAGCGATTTTCCAGATTTACAAGAAAATTTCCCAAACTAATTTTTTTAGGGACCACTTCAGTTCTGAAGGGGATTATAAAGGCCTATATATTAGAAACCCCCCATAAATCACCCCATTTTCAAAACTGCACCCCTGAAATAATTCAAAACAGCATTTGGGAAGTTTGTTAACCCTTTAAGCATTTCACAAGAATTAAAACGATATCGAGGTGAAATTTAGACATTTCATTTTTTTCCACTAATCCCTTCATTTACTTTGTGGCATCAGAGACATGAACTCCTAAAACTATTAAGAGGGCTATCCCGGGGGGAAAAAAAATTATATATGTGTGTGTAAACTGCTGCTTGGGAACACAGCATGGCTCAGAAGGGAAGGAGCACTGTGTTTTTTTAGCTTATGGAGTACAGATTTAGAGGGACTATCTGGTTGCCATGTTATTTTGCAGAGCCCTGGAGGTACCAGTAAACTGGAACTCCCTAACAAGTGACCCCATTTTGTAGGGGCAATTTTAGGGTCTTTGCAAATGTGACACGGCGTCCAAAAACCAACAATCTAAATCTGCGCTCCAAAAGTACATAGCGCTCCTTCACATCTGCACACTGCTGTGTGCCCAAATGGCAGTTTACGCCCACATGTATAACACTGGTGTACCCAGGATAGTGTACTTAGCAACACCATATGTGGGTATAAACTGCTGTTTGGGCACAGAAGGGAAGGAGCGCTATTTTGGTTTTTGGAGCACAGTTTGGTTTTTGGACACCATACCACTTTTGCAGAGCCCAAGAATTGCCAGTAAAGTGGAATCCGCAAACATGTGACCCCATTTTGGAAACTACACCCTTCAAGGGATTTATCAAGTGGTGTAATGAGCATTATTAACCCTTAAGTGTTGCATTCTTTTAATTTCCAGAAATGAATGCGCAGATGATAATGAAAAGTTAAAAATAACATTTTTCCAGAGATACGCCATTTCAGTGTCCGATATGTTGTGCCCAGCTTATGTCAGCACAGACACACACTCCAAAAACTGTTAAGCGGGGATCCCGGGCACAACAGCTTTTGGAGCGTTCATCTCTGATACAAGCTGGGCACAACATATTACACACTGAAATGACGTATTCCTGGAAAAACTGTCATTTTCACCTTTCACAATCTGTTGCGTATTCATTTATGGATAATAAATTATAGCAACACTTGGGGGTTAAAAATACTCACTGTACCTCTGGATAAATTCCTTCAGGGGTGTAGTTTCCAAAATGGAGTCACATGTCAGGGGATTCCACTTTACTGGCGTTTCAGCTCTGCAAAAGTGAAATGGCGTCCAAAAACCAAACCGTCCAAGCCTGTGCTCCAAAAACCAAATAGCGCTCCTTCCCTTTTGTGCTCGGCTGTGCCCAAACAGCAGTTTATACCCACATATGACATTAAGTACATTACCCTGGGTACACCAGTGTCATACATGTGGGCATAAACTGCAGTTTGGGCACACAGCAGGGCGCAGAAGGGAAGGAGTGCTATGTGGCTTTTGGAGCGCAGATTCAGATGTTTGGGATCTGGACGCCATGTCATGTTTGCAGAGCCTGTAAGGTACCATAACAGTGGATTCCCCAAAGGAGTGACTCCATTTTGAAAACTGCACCCCTCAAAGAATTTATCAAGGGGTGTAGTGAGCATTAGTATCCAAGACGTGACTGCACAGCGGATGGGGAAAAGTGAATATGTAAGCTGTGCATTGGGAAAACCAAATTCCCTACTATTTCCCCAGTAGTTCCTATTATTGGGGAGGTCACTCTGGGGGTCACTTCTGGTTTATTTTCCCTCATAAGCTCTAAATCTGGTTTGTCCCCTGATATACGCTCACACCGCTTATACATTCCCTTCCTGCAGCAGCCAGTCGTGTTCTAATGATTTGGCGATTTTTGGGGTTTTTGTCTTCACATTGTACAAGCTATATTTTCTTTATTTCTCTGGTGATGTAGCCATATGAGGGCTTGTTGTTTGCGGGGTGAGATGTATTTTGTAATGACATCATCTTTGGGCGCCTATAACGTATTGAAATAAGTTAATAAATTTTAGTAACTCTTTCTTGGTGGATTAAACCCCCCCCCCCATCAATTCTGGCACTGCGTTTTACCTTTTAAATTTTTCGCCATGCAGCGTAGAGCGTAAGTAACAGGTTACCTTTATTCTGCAGATCGGTACGATTACGGCGATACCTCATTTATATTGTTTTTTTATGCGATACTAATTTTGCCGAACAAAAACCCATCTGGGGACATAAATTAATTGTTTTTGCATTGCCATCTTCTGAGATGCGTAACATTTTTATTTTGCGGTTTACAGAGTTGGTTGAGGGCTTATTGTTTGCAGGACAACCTGTGCTTTTTATTGGTACTGTTTTAGGGTACATATGACTTTTTGATCACTTTTTATGGCATATTTTATAAGGTGAGATGGCGAAAAATCATTACTTTTGGCGGGTTTTCTGTTTTTTTTTTCCTGACGTTCACCGTGTACATTAAATATTGTTTAAATTCTATTGTACAGGTTGTTACAGACGCGGTGATACCAAATATATATTGTTTTTATTAATTTTTAGTTTTTTTTTATATAATTCATTTTATATAGGAAAAGGGAATTTTGGGGCTTTATTCTTTTATTAATTTTTTTCAAACACTTTATTTAATTTTTTTTTTTCACTTTTTTTTATTTTTTCATGTGTCCCATTAGGACACCTGAGCCAGCAATGCTTTGATTGCTGGCTCTGTACTATAGACTGCAAGACACTTGTATGCTCGTGTTTTGCAGTCTATACAGGAAGTCATTGCTATGGAGACACATCTGACGTCCGGAGGTCTCGGCAGGATCAACCAGGTAGTGGGGTCTCCAGGCAGCCTGGGGTCACTGGGCAGACCCCTGGCTGCAGATTATAGATATCGGCACCCCCCGATCTCGCCGCGGGGGGTGCCGGGGGGGGGGCAGCAAGATGGCGGAACCCCTTGGATGCCACGGTCATGTTTGACCGTGGCATCCAAGGGGTTAAAACCTCCGATCGGAACTCAGTTCCGACCGGGGGATATGGAGCAGGGTGTTAGCTGTCAGTTCCAATGCCGCCTGCTCAAATAGTGAGCGGGCGGCCGCCCTAGGGCGTAGTATTACGCCCTGTTGAGCGATGTACCAAGTGCACAGGATGTAATAGTACGTCCAATGTCATTAAGGGGTTAATGTACACTCAGCCCCCCATCTTGACAAAAAAAAAACAGAAATGTAGATATTTTTGCAGATTTATTAAAAAAGAAAAACTGAAATATCACATGGTCATAAGTATTCAGACCCTTTGCTGTGACACTCATATTTAAATCACATGCTGTCCATTTCCTTCTGATCCTCCTTGAGATGGTTCTACTCTTTCATTGGAGTCCAGCTGTGTTTAATTAAACTGATTGGACTTGATTAGGAAAGGCACACACCTGTCTATATAAGACCTCAAAGGTCGCAGTGCATGTCAGAGCAAATGAGAATCATGAGGTCAAAGGAACTGCCCAAGGAGCTCAGAGACAGAACTGTGGCAAGGCACAGATCTGGCCAAGATCACAAAAGAATTTCTGCAGCACTCAAGGTTCCTAAGAGCACAGTGGCCTCCATAATCCTTTAATGGAAGAATTTTGGGATGACCAGAACTCTTCCTAGACCTGGCTGTCCAACCAAACTGAGCAATCGTGGGAGAAGAGCCTTGGTGAGAGAGATAAAGAAGAACCCAAAGATCACTGTGGCTGAGCTGCAGAGATGCAGTAGGGAGATTGGAGAAAGTTTCACAAAGTCAACGATCACTGCAGCCCTCCACCAGTCAGGGATTTATGGCAGAGTGGCCCGAAGGAAGCCTCTCCTCAGTGCAAGACATATGAAAGCCCGCATAGAGTTTGCCAAAAAACACATGAAGGACTCCCAGACTATGAGAAATAAGATTCTCTGGTCTGATGAGACAAAGATTGAACTTTTTGGCGTTAATTCTAAGCGGTATGTGTGGACGACTGATTGCAATTGAAGGAAAGATGAATGCGGCCAAGTACATAGATATCCTGGAAGAAAACCTCTTCCAGAGTGCTCTGGACCTCAGACTGGGCCGAAGGTTCACCTTCCAACAAGACAATGACTCTAAGCACACAGCTAAAATAACAAAGGAGTGGCTTCGGAACAACTCTGTGACCATTCTTGACTGGCCCAGCCAGAGCCCTGACCTCAACCCAATTGAGCATCTCTGGAGGGACCTGGAAATGGCTGTCCACCAATGTTCACCATCCAACCTGACGGAACTGGAGAGGATCGGCAAGGAAGAATGGCAGAGGATCCCTAAATCCAGATGTGAAAAACTTGTTGCATCATTCCCAAGAAGACTCACGGCTGTACTAGCTCAAAAGGAAGAGTGCTTCTACTCAATACTGAGCAAAGGGTCTGAATACTTATGACCATGTAATATTTCGATATTTCAGTTTTCCTTTTTTAATAAATTTACAAAAATATCTACATTTCCGTTTTTTTTCTGTCAAGATGGGGTGCTGAGTGTACATTAATGAGAAATAAAATGAACTTTTTTGCTTCTAGCAAATATCTGCAATGAAACAGTGAAAAATTTAAAGGGGTCTGAATACTTTCCATACCGACTGTATGTCAATTATACCTACAGAAACAGTGGCGTCTTCCGTATAGGAATAATAGAGACAGAAAGTCTGCAGAGGAAAACTCTGCGGACTTTCTGTGAAAAGTGCTGTGGAAAAAGCGATTTGTTTCCGAAGTGTTCTTTTCTGTAGCAATTTTTGGCTGCAGCTCGGTGCAGCCCTAAATGGCTTAAAACATAGTGTAGGGCTCCTAGGAACCTATCTATCCAATCTATCCATTTAGCTCTCTAAGGAAAACACAGCTGAAGTTATACCAAAGCAATATGTATGTCTATGGAAAAACACATGGTAAGGAGTGGATACAAACTTCTAGTTTAACCATTCACTGCGCTGTCACTCGCTTTTATGTATTTTAACATTTAAACTGTTTAAAAAATTATCCCTTTATTGGGGGAAACGTGCTTGCCCCTGGTTTTTTTAGGACACACGTGGTGGATATGTATAAAGCAATGGTTTTTTAGAAAAATTAGCCCATTTTGATGACTTGTAAGTGCCATAGGCTTCTTGTTATTTGGGACACAAATTTATGGCAGTGAGACACTTGAAAGTGATGAAGAATTGGCAGAATGCCACAGCAACATTGCATTGGTATTGAAAGAAGAAATGGTGGGGTTGGTTGGTTGTTTTTTTTTCTTTATTACTTATTTTATTATTATTATTATTATTATTATTATTTATTTTATTTATTTATTTAGTATTATTATGTATTATTTAATTCTTTATTATGATAACAGAGAGGCACTAGCACATGGCACTGCCAACTACAGAATTTCAAAAAAAAATTTGTGTATGGCCTGCCAGCTGAAAAAGCTAGAATATTTTCTGAAATGGAAAGGATTCTTCGTTCTGACCATGGCAGAAAAGAACCTGTATGGGACCGAATGCCATATGAAAATTTAAAGAAAAATTTGGGACACATTATCAGTGCGTGCCTTGGTCTGGCTGCTTAAAAGCCGGACTATCTTCCAAAAACATAACTGATGATCATGATTCATGACTAAAGGTAAAAACTGTTCTTCTCACAGATCAAATTGACACTCCAGCATATGTAACAGTGCCACTCAATGTGTGTTTCGCCTTACAACCATGAAATGAGGGATGGGAGTGTAAGAAATGGCTTGCCCTGGTGAAGTTGGGGGGTGGGAAATGGTCCAGTGTGGAGGAGCTGGAGGAGGTGGATGGGTCTCACCTGGTGTTGAAACCATAAGGGGATGTCAGTAGTAGTGCTATAAAGCACCAGGCCTTGCTGCATTTCTATACTGTGGCCTCTGACGATCAAAACATTGACTCAGTGGGCTATGACAGCTATGTATTGTCCCTGCCCAAATGCTGCTCCATGTATTGACGATGACCTTTCTTCACATGGACATTTACAAGGAGAGTCCCACATGGCAATATCAAGCAGGGTGTCAAGGTATTCTCCATTGAGACTGCTATCAGTTGGTGAAATGCAGTGGATTCCACTAAGTGGCACAGCAGTTTCTGCACTGCCAGCCAGGTGGGAGTTAAAGTTGCAGACCAGGGGGATGACTGGATGCAGATTATTGTTTACTGGAAAGACACACATTCTTTTATGGATGATAACTGACATTGACGTGGAGGAGGAGAAGCAGATGAGATGATAATGAATGACAATGATGATGACCATGTGCTAAGTGTGAATGTGGCCTGCCTACAAAGAAGAGGGATGAAGGAATAGAACAGTCTTGCTTACTTGGTTCCACTGCTAATTCCATTTTTCCAAATGAGCTGGTGACACCTTTTAATGTGAGTATGGAGAGACTTAGTTTCTACACATGTGCCTGCAGACCCATGGCTAATTATCTGCTTGCAGATCTTACACCTTGCCATCGATTTGTCATATGGTAATGTACTAAAATATTGACATACGGAAGAGGACTGTATTGTAGCTGCTGTTGCCAAATCCAGCAGCAGTGGAAACGTATCTACCAGTGCCACCACCACCTGTGCTTGCCTTAGATCTTCCCCAAGCAGGACTTTTGGAAGTTAGGGATGCACATTGGATGGAATTTTTACTATTTGCAGCTGCCACCACCTTCTTCCTGTGATATCACCCTGACCCGGTTGCCAGGTCTAGTGTGTAATAGAATCATCATCAGATTCAGTAATGTCATCATCTTCCCCACTTTTTTGTAACTCATCATGGCAATGGGATTCCTGTATGCCCTCTTATTCCCATCTATTCTTATTAGATTTCTTACTAGTGCCCCAACCAGCACTACAAGCAGTAGCACACCCCCTGCAACTACTACCTCCACCAACACTCACGTCTTCCACCTCTACCTCATCTACATCAAAAAACAATGGCAGTTCTCATAC
This sequence comes from Leptodactylus fallax, assembly GCA_947044405.1. Lineage (NCBI taxonomy): Eukaryota > Metazoa > Chordata > Amphibia > Anura > Leptodactylidae > Leptodactylus > Leptodactylus fallax. Next base: position 671,918 of record CAMRHE010000008.1, read on the forward strand.
AACTCATCAAAAAGAGGAGGAAGAGGAAGTCATGGTCTATGAGGAATATCTCTCTCAGCAGATGCCAAATCATTACTACAGAATGGGATCTGTGTCAGTGACGATAAAGAAGAAGATATGGTTGACAGTACAAAAAGACAACATGGTAAATTACATGTTGAGGAGGAACACACAAAACCTTCACTCAATATTTGTGGTTTGCTGCTTTCAAAAACATCTTTATTCTCATTAGGTATGACAACACTGCAGTTATTGGTGGGGCTGTCAAGACATAGTGTTGCTGAGCCTGTTACCATCTACATTCTTATTGATAGTACTTACCTGTCCCCTGCCCTGTCATTTGTTTTTACTGCACACACTGCTTAATTTAATTATAGTGATTGGCAACAATTCTGGCACTGTGTGTATACCTTTTTTATTTTTTACAAATAAGTATTTCAGAAAAAGTCAGATTTAAACAAGAGAAGTACTTTTCAGATTAGAACATACTAGACTATATATTCGATGAACAACACAAACAGAGATTCTTTTTTTAGATTAGCAGAGTCTGCAATACTGTATATATGTGCAGCAAAAAAAAAAATTCTTAAGAAATTAGAATATTAGAATATTTTTTTCAAATTAACAATACTCCGTCACACTATGTATTTTGATGGTAAGCAGAGTAGAAAATGAAAAACCCATTAAATATCAAGAGGTTTTTTTTCAGATTAGCACAGGCTAGACTGTATATTGAGTAAACTTAACAAGACAACAAAAAAAACCCCACTTAAATAACAGAGATTCTTTTTTTAAATTAGCGGAGGCTGCAATACTGTATTTATGCGCAGCTAAACAAAATGCTTAAACTGTGTATTTGGTGGGAAGCAGAGTAGAAAATAAAAAAAAAACATTAAACAACAAGAGGTTTTTTTCTGATCTGCACAGGCGGAATCAGCGCTTTGCTGTTAGAACAGCAGTCACAATGTATTTAATGAAAAACTTTAAACTGTTGCCTAAAAAAGCCCTTAACAAAGGACCTTTCACTAACAGGATAGTATTGTTACTAAAAAGTATGTTTAAAGACCGTGTTTAAAGATGAAAATGCTCTATTGCACAACAGACAGACAAAATTAGATTATTGACAATGACAGGGTTAACTGTCCTGTCTGTGTTTCTATAATTCTGTATTAGAACAGGAATGCAGCAGTCTCAAACTCAAACAGTCTCAAACTCAAGCAGTAGCAGCTATGCTCTCATTCCAATTGATTTCTATCACTAGTTTGACTGTGTACAGTCATGGCCAAAAGTTTTGAGAATGATACAAATATTAATTTTTACAAAGTCTACTGCTTCAGTTTTTCTAATGGCAATTTGCATATACTCCAGAATGTTATAAAGAGTGATCAGCTTAACAGCAATTACTTGCAAAGTCAATATTTGCCTAGAAAATGAACTTTATCCCCCAAAACACATTTCAACATCATTGCAGCCCTGCCTTAAAAGGACCACCTAACATCGTTTCAGTGATCGCTCCATTAACAAAGGTGTGGGTGTTGATGAGGACAGGGCTGGAGATCAATCTGTCATGATTAAGTAAGAATGACACCACTGGACACTTTAAAAGGAGGCTGGTGCTTGCCATCATTGTTTCTCTTCTGTTAACCATGGTTATCTCTAAAGAAACACGTGCAGTCATCATTGCACTGCACAAAAATGGCCTAACTGGGAAGAGTATTGCAGCTAGAAAGATTGCACCTCAGTCAACAATCTATCGCATCATCAAGAACTTCAAGGAGAGAGCTTCCATTGGTGCCAAAAAGGCTCCAGGGCGCCCAAGAAAGACCAGCAAGCGGCAGGACCGTCTCTTAAAAGTGTTTCAGCTGCGGGATCGGGCTGCCAGCAGTGCAGAGCTTGCTGAGGAATGGCAGCAGGCAGGTGTGAGTGCATCTGCACGCACTGTGAGGCGGAGACTCTTGGAGCAAGGCCTGGTCTCAAGGAGGGCAGCAAAGAAGCCACTTCTCTTCAGAAAAAACATCAGGGACAGACTGATATTCTGCAAAAGGTACAGGGAGTGGACTGCTGAGGACTGGGGTAAAGTCATTTTCTCTGATGAATCCTCTTTTCGATTGTTTGGAATATCTGGAAAACAGCTTATTCGGAGAAGAAGAGGTGAGCGCTACCACCAGTCTTGTCTCATGCCAACTGTAAAGCATCCTGAAACCATTCATGTGTGGGGTTGCTTCTCAGCCAAGGGAATCGGCTCTCTCACAGTTTAGCCTAAAAACACAGCCATGAATAAAGAATGGTACCAGAATGTCCTCCAAGAGCAACTTCTCCCAACCGTCCAAGAGCAGTTTGGCGCTCAACAATGCCTTTTCCAGCATGATGGAGCACCTTGCCATAAAGCAAAGGTGATAACTAAATGGCTCAGGGAACAAAACATAGAGATTTTGGGTCCATGGCCTGGAAACTCCCCAGATCTTAATCCCATTGAGAACTTGTGGTCAATCATCAAGAGACGGGTGGACAAACAAAAACCAACAAATTCAGACAAAATTAAAGCATTGATTCTGCAAGAATGGACTGCTATCAGTCAGGATTTGGTCCAGAAGTTGATTGAGAACATGCCAGGGAGAATTGCAGAGGTCCTGAAGAGGAAGGGTCAACACTGCAAATATTGACTTGCTGCATTAACTCATTCTAACTGTCAATATAAGCTTCTGTTACTCATAATATGAATGCAATTATATTTCTGTATGTGATAAAAACATCTGACAAACACACATAAAAACCAGAGGGCAGCAGATCATGTGAAAATATAATATTTGTGTCATTCTCAAAACTTTTGGCCATGACTGTATGTGCTTAAATTGCTTTTCAGAAATGTGCTCTGTATGATACAGTGAGATGAAACATAGACCCTACCATATCTCTACCATTACTGTCTGCAACTATCTTCTGGTGAAACTTAGAGCAAGTTATATGCTATACTGTATATGACATCAGCACTGTAATGTGTCCACTCACCTCTGTCTATTGGCTGAGAGGGTGTCAACTGATACTAGAATAGCACACAGTGAGTCAGTGACTCATACACACTTGTCTCATCTGTATTTTTGGCTCAAACATGTGTCGGCGGCCATTTTATTTAGTCTGAGACGAATCGCCATTTGTTTAGTTTTCGTTAAAAACTGGACAATTTGGAATACTCAGGTTAAATCTGGTTCACCCAACTCTAATCAGTATGTCATGACACCCGAGACTTGTGTAAGGGGCCTTTTTTGCAGGGCAAGTTATAATTTTTATTAATTTGAAGAATGTTAGACGTTTAGATAACCATTGCCTAGGTGACATCAACACTGATAATGTTACAAGTATAGGGATTTTGATCAATGAGGTTATGGGGTCACAGCGGTTATGTCATCCTTATAGGTAATGTCAGGAATTTTCCTGATGTGTCCTTTTTAAGTCCCCATGTAGTCGGTGTGCTTAGTGGCGAAATTACAAAGAGTGGCAGCTCAATAGAGTACACTCGTTTGTTTCGGCACTGATATCACTTCACCATCAGAAGTAAGGGCTGGGCAGTAAGGAACACCCCCTCTGCAATGCTGTGGTAGTATACTGTCGGGGGGGGGGATCCTTACCGCCCAGCGATGACGCTAGGTGGTAAGGCCTGCCCTTCTAACAGTGGAGAGCTATCAGTGCGCTATCAATGCCAAAACTAACGGCACCAATATCTCCTGCACCCAGGGGCACATTGGCAAAGCTGACAGTGCACTGAATTCAGCGCACTGTCAACTTTCTAGCAGTATATAATACCGTGGGTGCCAGAGGATGTGAAAGGTCCTCTTTAACGCTTCCTAATCACTAATGGTCATATTATTGGAAGGTGATATGAAAAACATGAGCAGGTAGGACCCCCTATAGGGCAGCAGCACATGTGGTTACATAACAAGAGTGGTGACATCACTGCACCTAATGTAGATGAGAGGATGATATTATAACAGGTAATCTCACTAACATTGCCTGAAGTGGAGCTCTTGTGAATACAACCTCAAGAGTTTGTTCTCCAAAGGACTTTTAAAATGCCTGAATGTTCAGGTCCCCGCTGCTGGAACCCCCATAAATCACTAGAATTTGAGCTTGAGCTTGATTGTCTTTGGGACCAGTGACAAACCAGTGACAAACCCTGTGCAATAACTAATACATAATTACCATTTTTTAAATGCAGAAATGTCACATCTCCAACTTTTCCAAAGTTTCTACAATTGATTTGGACTATTACATACAGATACAGTCATATGAAAAAGTTTGGGCACCCCTATTAATCTTAATCATTTTTAGTTCTAAATATTTGGGTGTTTGCAACAGCCATTTCAATTTGATATATCTAATAACTGATGGACACAGTAATATTTCAGGATTGAAATGAGGTTTATTATACTAACAGAAAATGTGCAATATGCATTAAACCAAAATTTGACCGGTGCAAAAATTTGGGTACCCTTATCATTTTATTGATTTGAATACTCCTAACTACTTTTTACTGACTTACTGAAGCACAAAATTGGTTTTGTAACCTCACTGAGCTTTGAACTTCATAGCCAGGTGTATCCAATCATGAGAAAAGGTATTTAAGGTGGCCAATTGCAAGTTGTTCTCCTATTTGAATCTCCTCTGAAGAGTGGCATCATGGGCTCCTCAAAACAACTCTCAAATGATCTGAAAACAAAGATTGTTCAACATAGTTGTTCAGGGGAAGGATACAAAAAGTTGTCTCAGAGATTTAACCTGTCAGTTTCCACTGTGAGGAACATAGTAAGGAAATGGATGACCACAGGGACAGTTCTTGTTAAGCCCAGAAGTGGCAGGCCAAGAAAAATATCAGAAAGGCAGAGAAGAAGAATGGTGAGAACATTCAAGGACAATCCACAGACCACCTCCAAAGAGCTGCAGCATCATCTTGCTGCAGATGGTGTCACTGTGCATCAGTAAACAATACAGCACACTTTGCACAAGGAGAAGCTGTATGGGAGAGTGATGCGAAAGAAGCCATTTCTGAAAGCACGCCACAAACAGAGTCGCCTGAGGTATGCAAAAGCACATTTGGACAAGCCAGCTTCATTTTGGAAGAAGGTCCTGTGGACTGATGAAACAAAGATTGAGTTGTTTGGTCATACAAAAAGGCGTTATGCATGGCGTCAAAAAAACGCAGCATTCCAAGAAAAACACTTGCTACCCACTGTAAAATTTGGTGGAGGTTCCATCATGCTTTGGGGCTGTGTGGCCAATGCCGGCACCGGGAATCTTGTTAAAGTTGAGGGTCGCATGGATTCAACTCAGTATCAGCAGATTCTTGAGAATAATGTACAAGAATCAGTGACGAATTTGAAGTTACGCCGGGGATGGATATTTCAGCAAGACAATGATCCAAAACACAGCTCCAAATCTACTCAGGCATTCATGCAGAGGAACAATTACAATGTTCTGGAATGGCCATCCCAGTCCCCAGACCTGAATATCATTGAACATCTGTGGGATAATTTGAAGCGGGCTGTCCATGCTCGGCGACCATCAAACTTAACTGAACTGGAATTGTTTTGTAAAGAGGAATGGTCAAAAATACCTTCATCCAGAATCCAGGAACTGATTAAAAGCTACAGGAAGCGACTAGAGGCTGTTATTTTTGCAAAAGGAGGATCGACTAAATATTAATGTCACTTTTCTGTTGAGGTGCACATGCTTTTGCACCGGTCAAATTTTGGTTTAATGCATATTGCACATTTTCTGTTAGTACAATAAACCTCATTGCAATCCTGAAATATTACTGTGTCCATCAGTTATTAGATATATCAAATTGAAATGGCTGTTGCAAACACCCAAATATTTAGAACTAAAAATGATTAAGATTAATAGGGGTGCCCAAACTTTTTCATATGACTGTATATCTCTGTTCTTGCTGGCTATTGCTCTTGCAGATCGAGATTATTTGATTAGTCTTCCATAAAATTTAAATTCCAATTATTCCAGTTTCAATTATTTTCATACCAGTGAGCCTTCATGTTTATTTTACATCCTATTTTCTGTCACACAACATCGGTTCTTAACAAGTGTGAAAATATATATGAACATGCAAAAGAACTGCGATGTATTACACCCAGTAATCTATGGCTCTTTTTTTTACTGTGCATTGCATATTCAATAGAAATCATTTATGATGCATTTTGCTCAGCCCAGTCTCCATTGTGTTTCAGTACAGCAGTTTTTGTGATCATTTATGAGGATTTTCTTGTTGCTTTTTCGTGGTTGCTTAATTTTCAGCAGCTCTTTTATTTCCTTCATTCTTATTATCTGTATGCGACAGTTCTTAATGACTTCAATATCCCATGTGCTTCATCACACTCCTTATTTTATTCACCTTAGTTTGGCAAGCTGTTTGAGTACCTACATTTTATTGCACCTTCTGTGGTGTGCTTTAATGCTTTTAATGCTGAACCAGAAGGGTTTCTTGAACTTTCTTTACTACATCCATAACAGGATTCAGTGCACTGAATATTTTGCATTTGCCTTGAAAATGGCCCCTTTAAGCGTGATCTTTTATGTGTGTTTTGTGGCTTTGCTTTGTTAGTTTTACATTGTCAGCTGCTGACTTTATAGTGTCACTATTGGATGCAATAGAGTTAAAATTATTCTTTCGAAACATTAGCGTAGTCTGGCTAGAAACTAAATGATTTGCCTCCCCTAAGCCTTAGCTACCCATCCATCCACTCCGGAGCTCTCTGGGTAGGAATTTTAAAAAGTAGTGTAAAATAGAAATGGAAAAGTTGTCCACAGCAACCAAAACAATTTTTATTTTCAGTTTCCAAGCAGCAGTTGTAGTGTGGCTGATATAATCGCCCATGTTACTACCCTGAAAAAGCCATACAGCTACCTGGAGTAATAAAAGTACTTAGCTTATATTCACACGACTATTCTAAAAAAACAGCCTTAAAAACATATGAAAAGGTCCATTTTTCATGGCTGACTTTTATTTGTGGAGTATCCGTTTTCATAGATCTCTCAATAGACTAAGGTCTATGGGGGAGATTATGAAGATGCCAGTCTTCATAAACCTATCATCGGTGGAGGGTATGCGTCATTACAAACCCCTCATAAATAAAAAGTAATAGAAAATCACAGCACACACTATGTGAAGATGCTTAACTTCAATGAAGATTTATTCAAAAGGTATCAATAGACCTCAAATATAGCAGTAAGTGTCCATATGTCACATCATAGAAGGTGCTGCATGTAGTAGCTCAAAATGTTCTATTCACATATGGCATCATAGGGAATGCTGCATATAGTGACTGTCCTTCAATGACACATGTTCCATAATATGTTACATCCTCTGTAGCAAGATAGAAATAGCCATTGAATACAGATCAAATCTACACAACATTTCAGTCTGGTATAAGAAGAGTTGTACAGGGATGCAGTACAACTCTTCTTACAGAGTGACTTGAAAAAGGTCACACCAGACCAAAACATTGTGTAGATTTGATCTATATTCAACAGTTATTTCTATCTTACTACATCACATGTAACATATTATGGAACAAGTGTCATGGAAGTACAGTCACTATAAGCAGCATTCTGTATGATACAATATGTGAATACGTTTTGAGCCACTATATATGCAGCACCTTCTAAGATACGCACCATTTACACCAGATTTGCGGCATGAATGATAATAAATCTGGCAGGGCTTATGGCTCACATTCCTCATTCCCCCTTTTTGGGAAAGTGACAAGGGCGGTGCAAAAAATATAAAATATTTTTTTTTTGTACAACAGGAAATTGGTGTACAAGGCATAATTAATAAGGCCTTATAATTGATCTGTGATAAATGGCTAGAATTTATATATATATATATATATATATATATATATATATATATTTGTTTGGTTTTTTTGTTTGTTTTATTACTAAAAAATTTGAGCATTATTTGAGTATTACTAAAAAATTAAGAATATAAAAATAAAGTTTTATAGCACACATATTGATAAAAATATATAGATTTATTTTAGATGTAGCAAAAATGTTTGTCTTACCTAGATGTTTTGGTGTCTTTACTTTTCTCTGCTGGATTTTCTGTTTCAATGGTTGCTGAGTGGGTGGTGTATGTAAGAACTGTATTGTGTGGTCTTCCCTGCTGCTCCTTCTCCTCTCTCACAGCATGCACAGAGACTGCTGAATGCTGAGGCAACGCTGATATAAATTGTCGCTCTGTGTTCTTCCAAGGTCATGGTTCTCCCATACAGTAAGTGGAACACTGATACCCTCATTTAATCTTGTAAATCTAGGAATAAGTGATTCTCAGTAATTTAAGCCAACAATATCTACTGATTTTAGTGTATGCATGGACAGCCAGGTAATAATATGTATTAGGAGTCAAATATGAGAATTTGAAATTATGTGAATAAATTATATTTACAATATTACAGTTTTCCTTTCATTACACACAATAGCAATAGAATAATGATACAACGCATGCATTAAGATAAAGTCATTTTTCCTTAGCTAACTAAATGTAATATCAGCACCGGGAGTTATTTTCCCAGAATACTGTAGTAGTTTGACTTATGTGCTGGAGGTGAGTTTCAGTAAGAATCAAACTTTGATCAATCCTTTTCGGCATGATTAATGTGAGTTATAGTAATGTAGTATAAATGATTTATGTTGATGCCAAGACACAATGTTGCCTAAAATACAATATCATTTCAGCTTCTTGGGGAAAGCAGTTAAAAATGAATGGCTTAGAAGTGGTTTAGAAGGACTAAAAAAAAATTGGAAAAAGAGGGAGAGCAAAGTAAAATATTTATCAGAATCCTATTGTGTAGTCATGGATAAGATTTACTGCTTAGTCATTATTTATTTAACTGAGTCCCAGATGGTAAAATGGTATATAGCATTTAGATTTCTTGTGAAATGTGATTTGTATTCCTGTGCCTTTTTAGTTAAAGTGTCCACCATTTGTTGGATTTTCCTTCTTAAAAACACTCACATTACTTGTAAAACTGTTTAGCTTAGGTGTTTATAACTAACCCTCTTGGGACAGGGAGGTAGCATAAGAAGGACAGCGTTAGACTTCCTTTAATCACTGTTGTTTTTTTTTTTTTGTGGAATTTTTTTCTGCCTTTTTGTTGTCTGATTTCCAGTAGTCTTTTACAAGCTTTATTAGATGTTTTCATATAGACACTTTTGTTATGCTTGTTATGTTTTTTCACGCATATTTTTTCGATAGAGAAACCTATTGAAAACAATTTGAAAAATTCCATACCTAAAGCATGCTGAAAAACTGCCATAGACCTAAAAACGCAAAGTCAAGAGAAGCACCACAAAAAATGATGTGATATTCATAATAACAGATTTATTATGCCCCTACAAAAAGTAGTGTAAAAAAATCACAAACCTCAGGTTTGCAACTTTTTGAATGTCAATTGAAACAAAAAATTGGCACAACTGCCATTTTTACATTGCCCTAGCCACTTTCCTGAAAGGAGGTGGTGTGGCAAGTATTGTGGCATGGGTTAACCATCTGCTGTGTCAAATTATTCATTATATATGCCAGTTTTCTGGTGTAAATGATGCCCGAAATGTATGCTACCTTTAAGTTAGCATTGATTTCAGTGCAGACGCATAGCCCTCTTGGTCATAAATTAGATGTATTATCTGGTGACGCAGGGATTATAAAGACCGGCATACAAAACACCAGTCTTGATATTTCCCCCTGTGTGAAACTACCCTTAGGTTGAAGTCACATAAGGTATTTTTGTTCCAGTTAGTGCTGCAGAAGTGGAAACAAGTGGGTACAAAAGAAATAGAAAATAGAAAAGAAGAATTTACACTTATTCCAGCTGGATCCACCTCTGACTTTAGGTCAAAACTGTCATAAAAAAGCTATAGAGAAGATTTACTAATCCTAATTTTTAACAATGCAGATTAAGGCTAGGTTCACATGGTGGAAAATGAAGAGAAATTCCTCTTTATCTTCCACCACCGTATTCAGCCGCGGGATTGGCTTTCCTCTGCTGATTAGGCCTATACGGCAGGGACTGTGGATGGGCCTAATCAGCAAGAACTTCCGAGCCATGTAATCCACGGCAAAATCGAGCAGGAAGCTGATTTTTTCTGTGTCCTACTGCAATCTCTGCCTCCATTGAAAACAATGGGAGGAAGATTCGGGACGGAATCTGCCGCGGATTCGGGGGCAGTATTCGCCCACAAATCCGTGGCAGATTCCTACGTGTGAACATACTTCTAGACTTAATGTAAAATGTGCAGGGTCACTGCAGCTCAGCACCCACTCAAGTAAATGGGAGCTGATCTGCAGTAACCCAACCTGGTCAGTACACATAGAACAGAGTCATCTACTTCTGGCTCCATTCTCTGTGAATGTTCAGATGCCGATTCTGGCTGTGAACAGCCGATTAGTGGGAGTGCTGGGTGTCAGACCCCCACCAATCTGATATTGATGACCTATCCTATGGAAAGCCCTTTTAAGGTAAAATTATAGACAGATGCAAAGTATTAAGTTTATTTCAGAGTCCTATAAAATAGGGCCTTTTAGCGATCAAATAAGCAGTGTCATGCAGTGCAAAAAGAAAGTACAAATAACACCTAAATAATGTAATGCATTGCTCATATAGAGCATCATACAGAAACCAAATAATTTGTACTACATGTTCCTTCCTTACAGAGCGCCCTCAATACCTTCTTCCTCAAAAACATTCATCGAATCCGCCCTTTCCTCACCCCTGATCACCATCATCTCCCGCTTAGACTACTGCAACACCCATCTCTGTGGCCTTCCAGTAATGCTCTTGCTTCTTTCTGGTCCACCCTTAACTCTGCTGCTTGCTTAATCCACCTCTCTCCTTTTTCATCAGCCACCTCCCTTTGCCAATCCCTTCACTGGCTACCATTAAAATGCTAATAGTGTCATAAAAAGCCATCCATAACCTGTCTCCCTGACACATCTCTGACCTAATCACCTGCTACCTACCCACACATAATATCTGATCTTCTCCAGACCTCCTTCTTCGATCTGCTCTTATCTGCTCTTCATAAAATTGCCTCCAAGACTGTCACAATCACAACTTTCAAGAGGACCCTGAAGACTTATCTCTTTTTGGAAACGTTACAATCTTCAATAACCCTGTTGCCCCCACACCACCATCTGAACAGCTTCTACCTTCACCCACTGTCTCTTTCCCTGTTACCATAGAGATTGTAAGCCCTTCTGGCCAGGGTCAATGGTGCTCTAAACATAAATAATAATATTATAGTACCACAAAGTGCCCTACAGTCCCACTTTTCAATTTCACATAACCTTTATACCATTGCAGACCTGAGTAACTTCTAGTATGTGGTCTGCACATACTAAAAATAAAATTTATGTCTATGCTTTATACATTAAAATGGGACAGGGAGCCACGTTCTGCCTGTCAACTGGTTTAAAAACAAATCCATCACACCCCTTTCCTCCATTTGCACCAGATAGTTTATATGATTATCCCCTTAGTTTGTGAACCCTTAGTTCCAGTAGTGCAAAAATATTAGGTTATTGCTTTAGCAACTACAGTGCCTTGCGAAAGTATTTGGCCCCCTTGAACTTTTCAAACTTTTGCCACATTTCAGGCTTCAAACATAAAGATATAAAATTTTAATTTTTTGGTGAAGAATCAGCAACAAGTGGGACACAGTTGTGAAGTGGAACGAAATTTATTGGTTATTTTAAACTTTTGTAAAAAATAAAAAAATAAAAAGTGGGGCATGCAATATTATTCGGCCCCTTTACTTTCAGTGCAGCAAACTCACTCCAGAAGTTCAGTGAGGATCTCTGAATGATCCAATGTTGTCCTAAATGACTGATGATGATAAATATAATCCACCTGTGTGTAATCAAGTCTCCGTATAAATGCACCTGCTCTGTGATAGTCTCAGGGTTCTGTTTAAAGCGCAGAGAGCATCATGAAGACCAAGGAACACACCAGGCAGGTCCGTGATACTGTTGTGGAGAAGTTTAAAGCCGGATTTGGATACAAAAAGATTTCCCAAACTTTAAACATCCCAAGGAGCACTGTGCAAGCGATCATATTGAAATGGAAGGAGTATCAGACCACTGCAAATCTACCAAGACCTGTCCGTCCCTCTAAACTTTCATCTCAAACAAGGAAAAGACTGATCAGAGATGCAGCCAAGAGGCCCATGATCACTCTGGATGAACTGCAGAGATCTACAGCTGAGGTGGGAGAGTCTGTCCATATGACAACAATCAGTCGTACACTGCAAAAATCTGGCCTTTATGGAAGAGTGGCAAGAAGAAAGCCATTTCTCAAAGATATCCATAAAAAGTCTTGTTTAAAGTTTGCCACAAGCCACCTGGGAGACACACCAAACATGTGGAAGAAAGTGCTCTGGTCAGATGAAACCAAAATCGAACTTTTTGGCCACAATGCAAAATGATATGTTTGGCGTAAAAGCAACACAGCTCATCACCCTGAACACACCATCCCCACTGTCAAACATGGTGGTGGCAGCATCATGGTTTGGACCTGCTTTTCTTCAGCAGGGACAGGTAAGATATTTAAAATTGATGGGAAGATGGATGGAGCCAAATACAGGACCATTCTGGAAGGAAACCTGTTGGAGTCTGCAAAAGACCTGAGACTGGGACGGAGATTTATCTTCCAACAAGACAATGAACTCAAACATAAAGAAAATCTACAATGGAATGGTTCACAAATAAACGTATCCAGGTGTTAGAATGGCCAAGTCAAAGTCCAGACCTGAATCCAATTGAGAATCTGTGGAAAGAGCTGAAAACTGCAGTTCACAAACGCTCTCCATCCAACCTCACTGAGCTCGAGCTGTTTTCCAAGGAAGAATGGGCAAGAATTTCAGTCTCTCGATGTGCAAAACTGATAGAGACATACCCCAAGCGACTTGCAGCTGTAATTGCAGCAAAAGGTGGCGCTACAAAGTATTAACTCAAGAGGGCCGAATAATATTGCACACCCCACTTTTCAGTTTTTTATTTTTTACAAAATTTTAAAATATCCAATAAATTTCGTTCCACTTCACAATTGTGTCCCACTTGTTTTTGATTCTTCACCAGAAATTAAAAATTTTATATCTTTATGTTTGAAGCCTGAAATGTGGCAAAAGGTTGAAAAGTTCAAGGGGGCCGAATACTTTCGCAAGGCACTGTATATAGCGATGTTTTCCTATGAAGTCTATTGCATATTTCACAAGCTGCTTAGATATTCATAATGATATGTCAAGGGTTTAAAGAGGTTTTCTAACCCTGTCAACCCTTTTCTACATAGTTGCAATGTTAAAGAATTTATGAATTCTTCTTTGCAGAAATCCCACTGAAAGGAAGCCTTAAAGGGGTATTCCAGTCAGAAGAAAGTATGATCTATCCACTGGATAGGCGATGAATGCTAGATCAGTTGAGATCTGACCTCTGGTATCCCTACAGATCACCAGACTGCTACTAGGAGGAGCTTGAAAGGAGCAGCAGTCGAACATGCAGCCAGCTGCTCCATACAGAGTCTATAGAACAAATGAAGGTGCTGAGTTATCCGACTTATCCAAATCTCACGTAGCAAGCCGCAGCCAAAAATCAGCGCAGCGCTTTTCACAGAAAGTCTGCAGAGTTTTTCTCTGCGGCCGTTCTGCTTCAATTATACCTATAAGGAAAACGCCAGCGTTACGTAGGTATAATTGACATGCTGCGATTTACAAAAATGCAACGGAGACACTAGAGAGACAGTTTGAAAAAATAACATTGTATTGAGGTGCAAAACAAGGCTGAGGCCCCACATTGCAGAAACGCAGCTTTTTTTTGTTGCAGATTTTGATGCAATTTTTTGAGCCAAAGCCAAAAGTAATGGGAAATATATAGGAAGCTGTTATACTTCTCCCTTCTGCTCAATCCACACCTGGCTTTGGCTCAAAAAAACGCATCAAAATCTGCAACAAAAAAAAGCTACGTCTCCACAATGTGGGGCCTCAGCCTAAGCCTAGTTGCAGACGATCGTGTGTATTTTGCGGTCTTCAAACTAGTATTCAGTGTTCCGTTTTTGTAGACTGTGTGTCATCAGTGTGTTTTCAGCATCAGTGCTGTATGTCTGCAAAAACTGATCCGAGTTTGCAGATCTGCAAAAAATAACACAGGAGACATCCAATGATGTGCCTAGCATGTCCGTAGATACAGACAGCACACGGATGACCCACTGAGTACATTCGTATGCCGTCCGTGGTTTTTAATCTCCCATAGACTTCTATGGGCTAATCTGTATTGCAAACACTGAACAGAATAGGACCTGCTTCATATTTTGCTGTTTGGACTCAGAGCCCACACACTGATCCGTGGAAATCACAGTTGTGTGCATGGGCCCATATAAATGAATAGATCAGTATGTTATCCGAGAAAAACGCAGCCACGGTTGTCTGCAAGGGGCTTTAAGGTAACTGTAACAAGAAATAGGTGTGGACCCACTGTGACTCTTAACCTAGCAATTAGTTTTCACCCTTTAACCTCTATAAAGGGATCTACTCTTTACTGCAGGGGACCACCAAGTCGCTACGTCTACAAGTAGTCCTGATGTAGGTGACCACTGACCCTGGTGGCTCAAGAGACACTGCATAGCACCAAGTGAACAGGCAAGAAGATAGCCAAGCACAGGCTGAGTTAATGAGGTTGTACAGGATATAGAGAAAAAAAAAACCACCTGTGGCTAAAGCCCCAATAAGCGTGGCCAGGCGGCCCTTCAGTAACTATGATAGATTTTTTAACATTGTGAGCATGTTTGAATGGAGTGTTAGAGGTCAGAAAACCCCTTTAATTTCCTCTACTTCACAACATTTATTTTCCATCCATTTAGAAGTGTTCAATCTTAGCAGTCAAGTCCACCACATTGTTATGGCTAAACTCAATGAGGTGCAATCCTGTACACATATATTCAACTGAAGCCAAGGTTTTCAAGGTCAAATGCATCGTCTTTCTCACTGAAAAGCAGGGAATGTTGTGAAACTTACATTAAACTGCAATTCTGCTATCATAATCTAAATGTACAATATAGCAATCAAACATGTTGAAAGCCAGGGGCTAGAAAAGCTGTCTGGAATTTCACAATGTGTTTCTATTGCACATATGTAATTTTGCCTCAATAATACTTTATTCGCCTGATGAAAACGATTTCTGCAAATGTGTTCACAGCTTAGGTTCCTGGATAAACATTGATCACACAATCATTATGTACATTGCCCAGAATTTCTGTTGGTTATTCTCTTGAGAGTCTCAGAGTATGTTCTCTATGGATATAGACAATTTTCATCAAGGTATCATTTGTTCTCAGCACAATCTCATGGAAATGTAGATCTGCAGCTGATCACATCTATGTAAATGTATTTCTGCTCTGGTCTGTCTGTAACCCTTACATTTCTTTTTTGTGCCAAAGGTACATAATATAAAAGAGCTGAGCCAATGACACTGACTTAAGGTCTGTTCACATCTGCATTAGAGGTTCCATTAGGAACAATGCTTCCTCTAAGTCTTGGCAGCTGCTGAGCTGTTATGGAAATGGGCAAAGCTCCATTAATGGAGGGCAATCTGAGGATCAATACTAACACCACAAGTATTTATACACACGTGGACAAAATTGTTGGTACCCCTTACTTAATGAAAGAAAAACCCACAATGGTCACAGAAATAACTTGAATCTGACAAAAGTAATAATATATGAAAATTCTATGAAAATGAACAAATGAAAGTCAGACATTGCTTTTCAACCATGCTTCAACAGAATTTTAAAAAAAAGAAAACTCATGAAACAATCACTCATTGCAATCACTGCAATCAAACGATTGCTGTAACTGTCAATGAGACTTCTGCACTTCTCAACAGGTATTTTGGCCCACTCCTCATGAGCAAACTGCTCCAGTTGTCTTGGGTTTGAAGGGTTCCTTTTCCAGACGGCATGTTTCAGCTCCTTCCAAAGATGCTCAATAGGATTTAGGTCAGGGCTCATAGAAGGCCACTTCAGAATAGTCCAATGTTTTCCTCTTAGCCATTCTTGGGTGTTTTCAGCTGTGTGTTTTGGGTCATTATCCTGTTGCAAGACCCATGACCTGCGACTGAGACCAAGCTTTCTGACACTGGGCAGCACATTTCTCTCTAGAATCCCTTGATAGTCTTGAGATTTTATTGTACACTGCACAGATTCAAGACACCCTGTGCCAGATGCAGCAAAGCAGCCCCAGAACATAACAGAGCCTCCTCCATGTTTCACAGTAGGGACAGTGTTCTTTTCAAGATATGCTTTATTTTTCCATCTGTGAACATAGAGCTGATGTGCCTTGCCAAAAATTTTGATTCTTGTCTCATCTGTCCATAGGACATTCTCCCAGAAACTTTGTGGCTTGTCAACATGTAGTTTGGCAAATTACTTTTGTCAGATTCAAGTTATTTCTGTGACCATTGTGGGTTTTTCTTTCATTAAACGAGGGGTACCAACAATTTTATCCACGTGTGTATATTTTATTTTACTTACTTATATAGCACCAACATATTCCACAGTTCTTGACAGATATTGGGGCATAATTCCCTCTCTGCCAGGGAGGGCTGATATTGAGGTACAAGTTTTTGACGCAGTGCCCTTTCTTACGCAAAACATGCGCATCAAGCACGATCTTCACCTCCTCTTCCAAATTGTGAAAATGTGGGTGGTGCTGGGATCGGGAATGGCCGAGGTGTCCACACCTTGGTCTGACAGATTTATTATAACTGATATGTATATCTATGGAAAAACATAGTAAAAAGTGAATATAATCTTCTGAAATGAACAAGTTTCTAATAACCATGAGAACAGCACTTGGGAGCCAGAAAAGACACTGGATTATCCTGCTGGTTATCCCTGAATGGGAGAAAATGCCACATCAACATCATGTTGGTGGAATTTACAGAACTTCAAGAAAAATTTGGGGCACTTCATCAGTGTGCCTGAAAAATAATAAAGAACTGAGGGTAGAAAAAAGCCACCAAAAATGACAATTTATGGGTGTACATGTGGCAACAATTACTGATAATTTACAGAATTTTAAGAAAGATGTGGGGCACACCATCAGTTGGACTATCTTCCAAAAGTTATTATGAGTTAGAAGTTGTTTTTCTTCTTCCTCTCATAGTTATCTGATCCATTGTCTCTGTGGTTTGCTGTATGCAGTAATTATTCATCGTATACTACTGCTCAAACTGATGCTCGAGCATATGCCACAATGCCACTCAATGTGCACTTCACCTTTCAGCCATGAAATGAGGGAGGTGGAGTGGAAGTAATAGCCTGCCCTGGTGAAGTTGGGGGTGGGAAATGTTCCAGTGTGGTGTTGAAACTGGGCCTGCACCCACAAAGTAATGTCAGTACTAAAATATTTTTCTAGATTATGGCCACTGATGCTCATTTTATTGGTCCAGTGGGTCATGAAAGCTATGTATTGTCCCTTCCCATAATTGCTGCTCCATGTGTTGATGATGGTGTGCTCCTTTCCCCACATTGACAAGGAGAGGTCCACATGGCAATAGCAATCAGGTACAACTTTCCTAGAGAAATAATGGTGGCTGTGTAATCTCCATTGAGACTGCTCATGCCAACATTTGGCAAAACGCATGGGATTCCACTAAGTGGCACAGCATCGACTGCACTGGCAATAACTTGGCCAGGTGTGAATTAAAGTTGTAGACCAGCCAGATGACTGGGTGCAGATTGCTGTTTACTGGACACATTTTCCTTCATGGTTGATGACTGACATTGATATAGAGGAGGAGTAGGAGGAGAAACAGATGGAGATCAGAATGATAATGATGATGACCATGTGCTAGGTGTGAATGTGCCCTGCCT
Organism: Leptodactylus fallax; assembly: GCA_947044405.1. Taxonomy (NCBI): domain Eukaryota; kingdom Metazoa; phylum Chordata; class Amphibia; order Anura; family Leptodactylidae; genus Leptodactylus; species Leptodactylus fallax. The sequence goes on from CAMRHE010000008.1 coordinate 689,848, forward strand.
GCATAGAAGATCAAGGAGAGAAGGAATAGAGTGGCCTTCATCACTTGGTGCCACTGCCAATTCTATTTTGTCAAATGAGCTGGCGACACCATTTCATGTGAATACAGAGAAACCCTAGTTCCTACACACATGCCTGCATGCCCATGGCTATTTCTTTGTTTGCAGTTCCATGACAGACACCTTGGCACAGATTTGTCATTCGGTAATGTACAAAAAAAATCCCACAAAGGAGATGACTGCATCTAGCTGCTGCCACCAAAACCATCAGCAGTGGAAACGTGTCTGCTAGTGCCACCACCCGAGCTTGCCTTAGAACTACCCCAGGTAGGTGTTTTGAATGCCGGGGCTGCACATCAGATGGAATTCTTACTATTCCAGCTGCCGCTACCCTCTTCCTCTGATGTCACCCTATCCTGGTTGCCAGGTTTTAACTGCAATAGAATTATTATTGGATTCAGTCATTTCATAATCTTCCCCAATTTTTTGTAACTCATCATGGCAATGGGATTCCTCTATGCCCTCACAATCCCTAACAGATTTTTTCCTAGTGCCCCTACCAGCACGACTACCCGTAGCACACTTCCTGCCGCTACTACCTCCGCCGTCACTCATGCCTTCCACCTCTGCCTCCCCTATATCCAAAAAACACTGTTCTCATCCAACTCATCAAGATGAGAAAGAAGAGAAAGTCTTGGACTACAAGGAACATCTCTCTCAGCAGATGTCACATGGCTACTAGATAATGGGATCTATGTCAGTGAAGATAAAGAAGACATAGTTGACAGTAGAGAAAGACAGCATGGTAAATTATGTGTTAAAATAGAGAAGGAGGAATAACACACACAACTCTGACTCAACATTTGTGTTTCACTGCTTTCAAAAATGTCTTTATTCTCCGGAAGTACGACAACACTGCAGCTACTGGTGCAGCTGTCAAGACCAGAAGTATAACTCTGAATGGAAAAAAAATAAGGCTTTTGGAAGGTGGGGAATAAAAAACAAAAATGCTAAATCAAAAATGACATCTCTGGGAAATGATTATTCTTCTTATTAGTCATTCTAAACATTCAATAGGCAAGAAAGTCCATCAAATATAAACAATAATGAATTTACCATTATAATGGAATTGCCAGTTGAGCAATTCCCTGTTACTGCTGGTGAACCCTGGGAGGAGGGGAACGACAAGACAGTGAGTCCTAAGCTGAGCCCACCCTCTGTCCCTCTGTTCCTGCCTACTTGCCTCATTGCCCTAGGTGACAGCGGGTGACAGCGGACAACTGGGCGTCAGTCCCTTATTAGATAAGTGACAACACAAAATACAGGCAAGACAAACAACACAGAAGAGGAGTCGGCAAGCCAAGAGTTAAAGCCAGAAAGACAAAGAAGTACCAAATCGCAATCCAAAAGAGTAGTCACAGGAAAAGCCAAAGGTCAGAAGTCAGTAATAATATACAATAGCAAAGAGAACACTAGCAAGGTCAGAGACGCAATAGCCAGCAACCAAGTGTGGGCTGATCGGCTGTAAATAGGAAGTCCAGAACCCACCCCAGGATTGATTGGCAGATAGGCTGTCAATCACAAAGCAAGGCTGAGATTAACTATTAGAGGAGCAGAGGGAAACAAAGGTGTGAGAGATGGGTGTAGTCGAAAATCAATTACAGAGATGAGGGAATAGGATAGTGATCAGACAGGGTACTACAAGAACCAAAGGCAAGGAATCATAGCCGGACACGCCTCCTGCGCTGTAGCATGCGGCCAGAGGATGGCATCGAAGTTACAACGCGCACGTTACAACCATGTTATTGTTTTTACATTATATTTAGTACCCACCTACATGAGCAGATTTGTTAGATGGTACTGCTGACCTTTAGTTGTACAATACAATCTATATACCTATCTAAATGAGGTCAGTAAGGTTGCAGACTGATGAGTAAAATGACAGTTTGATATCTTTGCAAATTCTACTACTGTACTGTGCGCTACTTTTACCAATTATCGACAACAATTAAAGTTAATTGAATCGTGTGCCTCTCTATCAAAGTCTCTTCCGAGTGCGCACATCTGTTAGCAATTAGTTTAATACAAGCTGGTGAAAGACAGGACTTACATTATGCAGCCAATGCAGCCATGTTCATGGCAGCTCTGTATCTTGGAAAATCTGTGTTGCTCAATGTTGTGCTGGTCTGAAAATATTATCAAATGTTGTTTCTTAACCATTTCAGTACCGGATCAATTTCTGGTTCAGGACCAGACACATTTTCAGGTTTTTTGTATGTGCGGTTTTGAAGGCTGTAACATTTTTTATCATTTGCGTTATTCAACTAATTTCTGTGTCTTTTTTCGGTGACACATAGGGCTTTATTTTTATGTTGTTTTTATTTTTGCATGTGTTTTAATTTATTTTTTTTTATATCTGGGAAAATATAAACAAAAGAGGAGGGAAAAGTTTTTACTCTCCGTTACGGTAATTTTTATTTTGTATGGTGTCGTCGGGGGTGGGGCTATAACCTTTAATAATGGCGTGTTATTAACATATTATTATTTTTTTATTTTTTTAATTATTTTATTTAAATTTTTTTTTTTTTTTTTTTTGCATAAGATCATAATAGACCTTTGGAGACATCTGATCACATTTTTTGGGGGGTGGGAAAAGGCTGATTTAACCTGTAACTGTGACTGGTACATTTAGCCCCAGTTGCAGGAGGAACACAGCCTCCTTTCCGTTATTATAGAGCTGATCTGTGTACACAGCGATCGGGAAGGCAGGGACAGTAATAAACCTTCCCTGCCTTCTTCAGGGAAGCTCCAGCTGTAATTACTGCTGAAATTGAAATTACGCCAGTCTGAGACTGGTATAGACTTCATGTGTAACTCATGCCAGTATTCTAGCATGAGTTATAGTAAATCTGTGAGACTAAGGAGTTCCTGCCCTGGTGAGTGTTGATCTCCACTTTCCTCTGCCCACTTTCTAAAAATGTCAGCAGGTTGAAAAAAGACGCAGGTTTTGGCACAAAGTACCATGCTTCAAAAATGCGTCAATTTGCATAATTTGGTAAATTCACCCTTTGTATATAAATATACTTATATTTTACCTAAACTTTTGATTAAAAGCTACAGCAGCTGCAATGTATTAGGGGAAAAAAAGGCAGAGAAAAGGTATTTATTAAAAAAAATAATTCTCTTCGCCATTGATATTATTTTACCTTTTATTCACAGAACAAGGCAGCAGGAAATATTGTACTACAATGGACACTGCTGCATTCTGTATGTATTCTATTGTATTGGCGTGGCTTTACTCATGCCATGACAGTGCTCAGGGGTACCTGTATATGTAAAGGTGTAATCCCATCTGGACATTTATAGTTGTATCCACATTATATACTATAAATGCCCAACAGATGCAGGTCTCTCCATTCACTTGTACAAGAGTTTAGAAAATAGCAGAGGCTGCCTGCTCAGCCATGTGCCAGGCATGCAATGGCAGATTCAGGGCTGAGGATGGTTGCCAAGTACAGGGACCGTGATGCCTCTAGAGTAAGTAATATGGCAGGAGGAGAAAATCAATATTATAATGTAAAAAGTTTGAATTGAATTTACAGAGAAAGCATAGTTTTGAGCCCACTTTTTGACATATGCTTATACAAAAATATTGAGCAGAGTACTGCCATGTGAACATACACACAGCAGATTTTGTTGCAGAAATTTCTGCAATTTAACATCAGTTCCATTAATCTGAATCTGGTAGTTTTGGGGACAAGCTATATTCAGTTGAATGGAACTGATTTTAGGGTCGCCAAAATTTATGCAACAGGATCTGCCTCATGTGAAACCACCTTTGTAGGGTTAAATTTACAATCTTTGCAGTTTTTTCATTTCCTTTGGTAAAAATGCCAAAAAAATATATGTATTGTATATCATGTTTGCTAAACACACAAGGAAGAAAATTCAGCAAATACCCTGATAAAAATATGACTACCAACTAAAAACATTGTCTTAATTTTTTTCAAGTTTATGGGCAATTCTCAATTTTAATCTCCATTTTTATGTATTTGCTTGAAGAAATTTAAAAAGTTGAGGGAGACGTTGTCAGATATATTTAATGCAAGCTCTCTTGTTCTATTGATCATAGTTTACAGCAAGGAGGACAAAGCCTGCATGAAAGATATCAGGCTCCGTGGCAGGACTAATAGTAATTTCATGATTCTGGTGAAAATCATAATCACAATTATATGAAATGGCAAATTAATCAAATTAATTTGATTAATTGCACAGCTTTATTGGCAATTATTGTTGTATGGTATACAGGGTGGATAAAAAAGTTTAGACATATTGGAGCCCACTGTATGTAAGTCTATGGTTCAAGGGTTTGTGTAAACCGGGAGTTGGTCTGGTTTTTAAAAAGCAGTACCCTGGTTCATAGCAAATTTGGAAGAAAAAATCCTGGGGTCCTTTCTTATATAAAATAAGTGTGGGGGGGGGGGGTCGTGGAGAAATTTGATTTGCTTTCCTAGCAATGTTTGTTCTCAAAGAACAATACTAACTTTGAAGAACACTTTGATCACTTTGGAATTGTAAGATTTTTGGGATTTAAATTCGATTTTAAGATTGAAAATTAAAAACAATACTCCCTTTAAGTTAATGGATAGCTCATCACTGTTTAACTCTCAATATTGCAACATCTTCTAAAGGTAACAGAAACTATGTAAACCCCACATTAAGGAACCCCAATAGAGGTGTCATATGTTCTTGCTTAAAACTCAAATATATCTAGTATATTCAATGACATTACACAAGAAGATGGCACAATGTAAAAGTGAGTAGAGAGCCAAACTAATATATCACATCAATATTTTAGAATATACACAAAGAGCCATTAAAATATTTATAGACAGATGCGAATAACAATAGCATATGGAGTAAAAACTGGTAAAACTGCTATCAGGCTAAGTTCACACAGCAGAATTGGGAGCTGATTTTAAGGCAGATTCTGCCTCAAAATCAGCTCCAATTTCCATCCAGAGAATGCTTCCCCTTGTATTCAATTGGGGCCAGTAACAGCTACTTCTTTTTTTTTTTCAGGACCTTGATTCAGATGCAGAACCTGAAAAGTGAGGATTAGTCTAATTAGCAGGGGTGTAGCCCTAGAGGTGCCAATGTAGCAGTTGCGACTGGGTCCTGGACTATGAGGGGGCCCTAAAGGACCCATTCCCATATAAAAGATACCACCATTCTAAATGGCACAAGATTGGTACGGGCCCATTACAGATTTTTGCAGATGGTGAACCAGGAGCCTCAAACAACACCTCTGCTGATCATCCCCATGGTGTCTGATGCTAATCAGTAAGTCGTGGCAGAAGGACAAAGCTGTTCTCCGCAGGTTTCACAGGGCGGGAATTTGGAGACGAATCTCAGACCGAAGTCCATCTTAAATTCCTCTCCTAATTCTGCCTTGTGAACGTAGCCTTATATTCTGTTGGCTACAGCCTAGACCTTCTTTGTGACATCATTTTTCCCTATGTCCCCCATTATGATAAAAATTATGCTTCTAAATTGTGGGATGTTTTGAAACTTAAAGAATAGAAATACTCTAGAGAGATGCTAACCAACCAATCAGATTCCAGCTCTTGTTTTTCTGAAGTCTTGTGGAAAATTAAAGCAGAAATCTGATTGAGTACTTTTGATTAATTTACTAATCTACTTAGATTAAAGGGAGTCTAAACACCTCCCCAGGTATATATAACTCTCACCATCACATTGCAGAGCACATTACAGTGAGGAATAACATGCTATGTTATGTATGTTACTTTTATTGCTTTGGAGGAAAACAACTTTGAAGTCTTATGCAAATTAGGTAGTTGATGCACTTTGGACGGGCCTTAAATTCTGAGAGTAGTGTTATTGCTGTTCAAGTAGGATGGGTGATGTCAGCAGTGGAAGGATCAACTCTCACTTTACAGGGTGGTGCAGGCAAGAGATGATAGGGGTCTTATAGGCAAGAGCAGTGCTCCAGGAGCTTAAGGCACACCTCCAGTGCACCACCTGCCTTATTTGTATAAGACTTAAAAGTAGTTTTTTTCCAAGTCTACATAATAAAGGAATGTTGTTTATCACTGTAGTGTGCTCTATAACATGGTGTTGATAGTTAAATAAACTTGTGGGAGGTGGTTGACTTACTTTAAGTGTTCCTTAATCTCTTTTACGTAAATGTTGAGCCTAAAAGTGATTCCTATGCTTCTTTCCTGTTATTTTCTGAAATAATTTTCTTGTGTTGTATTTCTACATAGATACAGATTGCAGTATTGTGCAGATTTGTTATACCATTTTGTTGCAGATTTATTGCCAATTTCTTTGCCCTGTGGGTATGCCACCTTAGATTAGAGTTTGCATATCTAATATGTGGAGCAATAACCAATTAAAAGAACTTGCATGCTATAATCAAATGTGTGCATTAGGAGTCATTTCAGGTTGACTGCATTCAATGCATATTGATTCTTTATTTAGATTTTTTTGTCATATTTTTCCTTTCTCAACATTTTTTTTGCTCTTCTAAAACCAGAGGTTGCTGAATTTGATAGCTACCACATAATACAGTACTTGTCAGCTTGGGGTCATTGTATCCTTCACTCAGTAGAAGCGATAAATCATTCCTAGAAGAGGTCAGAAAAGTGAATACACAGATGGCTGAAGTAATACAGCTTACCAGGAAAGCAATGTTATTGCCTCTTTCTATGGTTAAAGAGATTTTGGAATCTATTATGCTCATAATTGATATTAAAAAAAAAAACCGGTACAAAAAGAAATAATAATAAAAAAAAAAAAAAAAAAAACAGCCTCCAGAAAGAGACGAGATCAATATCACCTCTGCCGACAAGATACAATAAATGATGTGAACAAGACAAACGCATGATGAATTGATAAAATCAGAATGGAGCAATAGAAATGCAGAATGATTGATAATTTCAGGATACAATATTGTCTCAACACATGTTTCATGTTTTTAAAATGCATCCCTGTCTTTAAGGGTTACATTAAAGTCCGGTCATTTAATTATAGAAGAAATAGCATTGTTCCACTGTGATTCCAAGTAGAAGAAGCTATTCTTGTGAAATCCAATAATGCTCAGTAGTCTTATCTGTATCAAAGGACTATGAGGAATCAATAGCAACTCCTCTAACTATAAGGCCTTGATCCATATTTATTGCTAGATCATTGCACAGCTTAGTGATTGGAAAGTTTAGGCGGGGTAAATTTTATCGAGCACAGCTCTTTTGAGTGACTAGAATTACTTTTACATAATAATCTCAAAGCTGATTCAGATTCTGCATTTGCAAAACCAATGGAATTGTGATTTTCGAAAATGGAAAAAGTTAGAATAATTTTCAATATAATGGTTACATTGCTGCATATGAATGTAAGTTTTCTCCAAGATGCCCTCATTGATTGAAGCAACAGATACAGGATGTTCTGAATAATTTCCTAAATATATATTGATTCAGCCTATACAATGAAATAGGCCAGATCTGTATATAACATAAAAATTGTAATAATGTATATTTACAGAGAAAATTCTGCTAGCCTCAGACTCAAAATCACTGAAATCTAATGCACTCCATACACAGACATGTTTTATTTTTATATATATATATATATATATATATATATATATATATATAATTTATATTATTAACATTATTTTTTTTTTTTTAACATGCAAAACAGGGAAGAAGCAGGAGGTTAAAATATAAAACAGCAGTATAATCACAGTCAGATATATATCCTGACAGGAGGAAGTAAGGGGGACTAGGAGTAAGACTGAAAGGCTGAGGAATGTTGCAGAATGACCCAAAAGTACCAGGTTTTTAAATTTATCTGAAAGGGTTGGTTTGAGTTCAGACATTAAGGTTTCATACAGTGGATATGTGTGTTTTCTTGAAATCAATCTGAGATGGTAGGAACCTGTGTACTCTTACTACTCTAGTCATAGAATTATGGTGCAGGTAGCTATCAATATAAAGCTAACTAGTGAACCATCAGTTTCTTTCCTTTTCTCTTTAAAAATAGAGATTAGTAAGGGGCCTGTGTTATTCTCTATGGTGATGCATGTTACTTTATGAATTATGTCAGTTACATTGGACTAGAACTGGTTAATGGGGGGATATTCCCACCAAATGTGAGTCTTTGTTCCCTTTGCTTGATGGCATCTCCAACATCTATCAGATGTGTTGGAGTATATTGCATGAAGAACTTTGTCGACTTTATACCAATGTGACAGGAGTTGGTTTCTCTGGACCTTGCAGGATATAGAGAATTTGTGGCAAAGTTGGGAGGCTTGCCTCTATTTCTGCTAGGACAGAACGAAGTACCTTTTTCCCTTTCCCATCTTGAAATAAAGGTGGGGAGAGAGTCTCGGTGAGGTTCAATCATTAAAGGAGTTGTCCAGGATAAATCAACAATTTCTGTCTAAGTCCCCCATGCCCCCCCCTCCAGCTTTCTAATATATAATTTTTTTTCCATATTCTATAGTTTTTCAGTACTATATGTAGGTCATGTGACCTACATATATTACATTTTTTACCTTTCCGCTGATGTAGCAGATCTTCGGTCTAATCCATATCCTGACTCGTTACATCAGTGTAAAGGCCTTACCCCCCTAGCCCCATTGTACTTACCATCTCCTCTGGATCCGGGCAGCGTGGGAGGCCTGCATCTCCTCCGCTCCAGGCAAACATCAAGAAGAAGAGGAGACAGGAAGGCAGGTAAGTATGATGAGGTTGGGGGGGCTTGGGGGTGGGTGGGTTGAGTTAGTTAGTTGGGAAGGGCTAGTAGTGGTTGGGCTAGCTAGGGAGACAGGGAGGGGGTGTGAGGGAGTGAGAGAGGGAGGGGGAGGGGGGATTGAGAGGGGGATCTGAGTGAAGAGCAATACATCATGTTAGCTGTAGGCTAAACCATATAAACAAATGCTGAAGATGCCAGGAGCTCCCAGAGAAACCCATAAATCACTCAAAACGCTGCGAAAGGTATTTGGGTGCACTTTTTAACCCATTAATAGCACTAACAGACCTAGTGTGGATATTATAGATAGTTATTCAAAAATAAAAAATGGGCGGTGGAGGTCTAGCCTCTTTTTATTTCAAGAACAGTAGTGTTTCAATTGGGTGTATTCCCATATGGATTTAGAAGATCGGTGTGAGAGTGACACTAGTTCCTTGAATGGCTGAAGAGTGCCCCGAGGCAGTACTTGGGAAAGAGAACTATGAATGATCAGGTATTAAAAGTCAGAAAAGTGTGGGATGAGCCCAAATGGAATTCTGGGATTTTCGATACTAGTGTAAGTGGACTATTAGTGGAAAAATGTTTGCAGGCCTTGATCACTTGGTTAGTCACGTATGGGAGGTTGGACATCACCGAGGCTGATCAGTGTTGGCACAGAAACCAGGGAATCACTTCTAGGGGAGAGAGTGATAAGCTGTTTTTTAGTTGAATCCATAATTTAGAATTTTTATTATAGTGCCAAGATTCTATTTTTATGACATTAACTCAACCTGGCCAGGAGAAGTCTCTAGGCTCCCATTTATTTAAGTTGGGTTACATGGTGCGGAGCAGTGGGGCATAGTTTAATGTGTACGAATTAGAAAAGGAAGTGGATATGTAAATTCCTAGATACTTGATAGCTCATGACAACCAGCAGAAAGAGTATGCAGAGTATAGACTTTAGATAAGACCAATGTCAAGGGTAATATGAAAGGGGTTGTCCAGGTTCAGACCCATATTGAGAGACAAACATTGTTGTTTGTATAATGAAATGTTTCCAATATATTTTCTGTATCAATTCCTTACGGTTTTCTAGATATCTGCTTGCTTTTATCCATTCTGTTTACTGAAGAATATGAAGGAGACATTGTTCACATTCCAGAATTAATTTTAATCTCCCTATTTGCAGTACAGTCATGGCCAAAAGTTTTGAGAATGATACAAATATTAATTTTTACAAAGTCTACTGCTTCAGTTTTTCTAATGGCAATTTGCATATACTCCAGAATGTTATAAAGAGTGATCAGCTTAACAGCAATTACTTGCAAAGTCAATATTTGCCTAGAAAATGAACTTTATCCCCCAAAACACATTTCAACATCATTGCAGCCCTGCCTTAAAAGGACCACCTAACATCGTTTCAGTGATTGCTCCATTAACACAGGTGTGGGTGTTGATGAGGACAGGGCTGGAGATCAATCTGTCATGATTAAGTAAGAATGACACCACTGGACACTTTAAAAGGAGGCTGGTGCTTGCCATAATTGTTTCTCTTCTGTTAACCATGGTTATCTCTAAAGAAACACGTGCAGTCATCATTGCACTGCACAAAAATGGCCTAACTGGGAAGAGTATTGCAGCTAGAAAGATTGCACCTCAGTCAACAATCTATCGCATCATCAAGAACTTCAAGGAGAGAGGTTCCATTGGTGCCAAAAAGGCTCCAGGGCGCCCAAGAAAGACCAGCAAGCGGCAGGACCGTCTCTTAAAAGTGTTTCAGCTGCGGGATCGGGCTACCAGCAGTGCAGAGCTTGCTGAGGAATGGCAGCAGGCAGGTGTGAGTGCATCTGCACGCACTGTGAGGCGGAGACTCTTGGAGCAAGGCCTGGTCTCAAGGAGGGCAGCAAAGAAGCCACTTCTCTCCAGAAAAAACATCAGGGACAGACTGATATTCTGCAAAAGGTACAGGGAGTGGACTGCTGAGGACTGGGTTAAAGTCACTTTCTCTGATGAATCCCCTTTTCGATTGTTTGGAACATCTGGAAAACAGCTTATTCGGAGAAGAAGAGGTGAGCGCTACCACCAGTCTTGTCTCATGCCAACTGTAAAGCATCCTGAAACCATTCATGTGGGGTTGCTTCTCAGCCAAGGGAATCGGCTCTCTCACAGTCTTGCCTAAAAACACAGCCATGAATAAAGAATGGTACCAGAATGTCCTCCAAGAGCAACTTCTCCCAACCGTCCAAGAGCAGTTTGGCGCTCAACAATGCCTTTTTCAGCATGATGGAGCACCTTGCCATAAAGCAAAGGTGATAACTAAATGGCTCAGGGAACAAAACATAGAGATTTTGGGTCCATGGCCTGGAAACTCCCCAGATCTTAATCCCATTGAGAACTTGTGGTCAATCATCAAGAGACGGGTGGACAAACAAAAACCAACAAATTCAGACAAAATTAAAGCATTGATTCTGCAAGAATGGACTGCTATCAGTCAGGATTTGGTCCAGAAGCTGATTGAGAGCATGCCAGGGAGAATTGCAGAGGTCCTGAAGAAGAAGGGTCAACACTGCAAATATTGACTTGCTGCATTAACTCATTCTAACTGTCAATATAAGCTTCTGTTACTCATAATATGAATGCAATTATATTTCTGTATGTGATAAAAACATCTGACAAACACACATAAAAACCAGAGGGCAGCAGATCATGTGAAAATATAATATTTGTGTCATTCTCAAAACTTTTGGCCATGACTGTACACATAATTTTTTTTTTTTACAACCAGTTGGACAACGTCTTAGTTTTTTCTTTTCCTTTACAGACTTCCTCAAGCAGGGAATACACAAAAATATAAAAAATTTCCTGTGCTATTTTGCTATTTTTAGATTGCTTTTGCTGCTCATACAGCTACATTATAGATATGCTTTGCCTCAGGCAACACCATTCCCTGACTACAGGGGGGCAGCATATTTAAAGAGATAAGTTCAACATTATTTATTGCAGGGAACAGTATTTGCGAAAAAATTGCAATGAAAGACTCCAAAGCTATTTTGACAGTTTCGAACAACATTGCACTGCAAATTTTTAGGAATGTGACGGAATGGCTGGCGAAGGATACTATGTAAAACCTGACAAGTAGGTTAGCCTGGTGTAATTGGTAGGCAACTTGCCTGCCATGTAAAAGGTTGTGGTTTCTGCTAGTCTATTCCACACTTATGTAAACCGATCAGGTGGTTTATACTGCACTATCTATCTGATAATAGAATATCATAGAGAGAGAGAAGTTTAGTTCTGTGATACATAGGTTTATATGATTTGCAGCAAAGTAAATCTTGACAGAACACCTATGAGAGATGGAGAAAGTTCTGCTTACCCTGCTGAGTCCAGAGGTCACCCCATATTCGTTACAATAGAAAGAGAGAAATGAGTAGAGAAGAGAGAAGAAGTGAAGAGCAACTCCCATCCATATTTGTAGTGTGTCCAAAGTGTGGATACTGCCTAAGGCTAAGAACTCATGTAGTGAGCCGCAGCCAAAAAGCGCTACCGGAAAAAACCATGACGGAAATGCATTGCGTTTTTTCCTGCAGCACTTTTCACAGTTTTCCTCTGCGGACTTTTTGATTTAATTACACCTATATAGAAAATGCCAGCGTTTCTGTAGGTATAATTGACATGCTGCAATTTACAAAAACGCAACAGTTTTTGAAAATGCAGCATATCCGCTGCAGATATTTTTCTCTAATGTGTGGATGGAATTAGCCAGAATCCCATCAACTTTGTAAGTACTGTAAAACGTGGGCATTTACACTACGTGGGGCCCCGACCTAAAAGTGTTTTTCCAAGAACATGACAACTTTTAAGTTTGTAGGCAATTAAAAGTTAAAGAGGATCTGTCACCAAGTACAAAATGCTAAATACCATCCATCATTTGGTTGCTCCTGATCAATGTGGAATTAAGTTTTTTTAATATGTACCTATTCAAGAGATATGGCCCCTGGTAGGTTTTATATAAATTAGCTCCTATTCTCCAAGCAGGCGGGAATCTTTTGTTTCTCTCTAAACTCAGCATGTTAATTGTAGCTGCGGAATTGCAAGCGTTTTCTCCTATATATGTAATAGGGGAAGAGAAAACACAGAGAAAACTCAGCAAAAAAGCAATGAAAACCGCTTCAGAAGAAAATTCAATGGGCCTTTGGTGAGTTTTTCAATGCACTTCACTACGTGAGGCCTTAGCCATATGCTGTTGTAAGGGCAGTTAGTAACATAGTGAACATACTTTTTTTGTGTCCAATCTTGCTGCTTCGAAAATCAACTTTTAATATGTATGCAAATGAGCTGCTTGGTGCACCTGGGGTGTGGTCACTGTGACGGATGAGAGCAAGGGACATTAATAACGGTAGTGTGAGCCCACCCTTACTAATATTTGTATGTGATAATGAAGCTGGAGGTCTGCTTTAAGATGGAGAGTCAAAGTTTTCCATCTCAGCCAGTAGATAGTCTAGAATTGCCTTTGTTACCACACTAAAAACACTATAACACCACACTGTATTTTATTAGTAATGTATTGGTACAGTATTATACAATAAGAACCCTCCAAATGGCCACCTCTTTGAGAAGACCACCCCATTATCCAGAATAGACTGCATATTTTCAGTTCTGCATATGTATACTGGCCATCTTCTATGAGAAGACTATTTCCGTAAAAGACTAAATGTCAGTCTAGTTTTGGGTGGTAATCTCAAAGAGATTTCACTGTACAGTATAATGCAATGGTATTATATTCTGAGCGCTTACAGTACGATAAGATTTTTACTCTGGCCAACGCCAGACACTGATTTTGTGTGCGAGACAGCTTGCATGTTCCCAGGCTGATTGAGCGGATTTTTATTCCACATGTCCCTAGTGCGTCTTCACACAGCTTACAATCTGCTTCTACAATCTATTTTGTGATCTTTTTCTTCCTGCATATAATTATACTGATGTAGTTGGTGCTCTGTATGGTAAAGTCTGCCTTGTCTGAACTTGTGTTCTGAGGCATTGAAGATTGCGGAGTCTATGAAAGTGAACAACTTGCTTTCAGCTTCTTTCTGTTTGGAGAAAACTTGGACCACAGTAGTCCATTGTGTTCTCTTGAAAAAGAAATATATTGCAATATATAGATAGATATATTGTTTACACTTTCTAATATACTAACCCACATTTACTTAGCAGTTTTCACTAGTTTTGGTGAAAATGGTGCCAAAAAAACACGAACGATGGCTTGCAATATAAATTTCACATACAATTGAATTTTAAGTCAAATATATTAACAAGAAAGTATGAAAATTTGGTGAAAATATAAACCTGCTTGGTCTTGATATATAGATGAGACCTAAGGTCCCTTACTGTCATCTGTGTGCCGCCGGTGGACCAGCCATGCTTCTGCAGCTCCATTCATTCAATGAATGGAGGCCGAGGAAGCATGGCCGCAAAACTGGACAGGAATAGGACCTGTCCTGAATTTTGCAGCTCAGATTGTTGTCCCACACCCTGATCCGTGTAATACACAATCATGTGCATGGGCCGACAGAAATTAATGGGTCAGTGTGCAATCCATGAAAAACCCGGATAGTACACTGAAATAGCATACGGTCATGTGGAAGGTGCCTAAGTCCAATTATCCTAGTGCAAAATAGTATTTATAGCTTTGGAGTGGTCTGTCACTAGTGTGATAAGGTCTAGATTTAACCAATTTACCATTTAATCCTTGACACTGCATGTGGATATCAGTCCAGGGGTGGACTAGCCTTATACTTTACAGGGGAGATACCCGGTGGGCTGCTCCTATTGATCATACATTAGGCTGCTTGGCCTGCCTTCTAACCCCCTGCATAAATCATTCTTATTATTTATACCTTCTCCACAGCTTCTTCGAGGCAGACAATTCCGCTGTAGGATTTCTGCTATGGAGCATGTGGCCTTAGTCTAAGGGTGAAAGCTATTGTATATTTATATAATAAAGATACATCGGAAGAGATCATCCCACCAGAGTTTTTGTGTAAATCTTAGCAGTGTTGTGTGTTCATACTCCTAACTCTTCCATATAATCCCCCAATATCATTTTTCATAAATCTCCTCATATTATTATCTTTTACCATTTTCTCCAGTCCATGCATCTCTATGCAGCCAGTGACAGTCTATGGATTAATCATGTGAGCAATCACAAATCAGTCTGTCACAGGGAACACAAGTTGGAAAAAAAAGTCATTTATCTTTTTGCCTTATTAAACTGAAAAGGTCACAATAGGGGATGTAACTTTACGATTTTTCTCACCAGTGATAAGCTAGGTTGTACATATGCTAGCTCTACATGAGTCCACAAAACATTCTTAGATTATTTTGTAAATTGTCAAACATGTTGCTGTCAAAATCAGAATTGTAATATCATATGAAATTATAGAAACATTCAAATTGGGGAAAGGGAGAAAGTGAATGGACCAATGCAGACAAGCAACAAAGAATGAAGTCAAATGCCATCATTTTTTTTGTTGAATCTATATATTCTTTAAATGTTACCAGCACAAAAAGGGTAAATTGGCCACAGATGGAGATTTTATAACTTGGACATAGACTAAATAATTTGACAATGTAGCCTTAGTTGGAAAATGTATTGTTTTTGCCTAAACTTGATTTTGTTATTGTTTGTCATTGCAATAAGAATATTCTTAAGAGCAAGAATCTCCCATAAGGCAATTGTTGCTTTGGTTGGAACAGATTATTAGGAATTGTATATGTATGAATGGTTTAATCAGGTGAATGTTCTGATATAAAAAAAATGTTGAAATGATAATCAGATACAAAATATTTCTCAGCATCTATGGCCAGCTAAATTATGTGGTTGAGTCCGGAAACATTTTAGCATCCCAATCCCTTAGTACAGTTTATTAATTTTGTGGAATTACATACTCCTTACCATGCACCTATTCTGGATACTACATTATTTGGCTGACCTAATGACCCTTGTTTTCTTTCATAAATTATATACACCTGCTACTAGCAGCCAGAGCTACTAGAGCAAGGTGTTAGCTGTCACACACGCTCCTGATGCCATGGGCAGTCGCGAAGGGGGTAAAGGGCTGTGACATCATGTGATCCCGCGTTCCCAGAGTTCCTTGCCCCATGTCCTAACGTGCAACAGCCATTTAATGAAAAAATGCGATTTGTTACAAAGTGCGAGGAAATCCAGATTCGATGTGAATCGAATATTTCCTGAAATTCGGATCGAATTCCACTTCGTCAGTTTTGATTTGCTCATCTCTAATTAAGAGCTTCCAACCTCTTCTTAATTCAAGCATACTCGTGTGCAAGAATGGAAATGTATGCCAGTCAGGACTGAGGTAAAATTCATATATAACTCAGACCAATTTTCTGTCATGAGGTAAATGGCACATATTTGCACAAAGAAAACCCGTGTGTCAGAGATGTGCCATACAGTATCTATTCCCATCTACATCAGTTTTCTGGTGGAAAGAAAATAGTAAATTTTCCCCAATATGTCCAGTTTGTGCACTTAGTATACAGAAACCAGCAAATAAAAATTAACAAAAGTTTTCAGAGTGAAGGATATTCACTGAAAACCTAATAAGAAAATGCATAAAAAGAAGAAGCAGCAGTCTAGTAAGTAAAATGAAGTCACACAATGTCATTCATCCATAATCACATGGCAATCTTTCAGCTTCTCCATGGAGCCATTTGTGGAAGAGCTGAAACATTGCCTTGTGAACATTGGTAAATAAATCCTGAGACTTCACTTAAGTGTTGATTTATCTTTTTTACACTGATTGGTTCAAAAGCCTTGCAAGGACCTTGCAAGTGATTGCACCCACATAGCTAACCAATACTGTGTACATATGAGTAATACTATTTCTGGTCATTATATGATTTATTATCTTCTGCAGTTTTTAACAGTTTCCCCTCTGCATGCTGTATGTGGAGACTAGCTTCCATACACTGCACACAGTAAGTACAGGTGAATCTACTCTATAAATTCCTGTCACTCACTCTGAAATAGTTCAAGGACCATGCAGAACATATATAGAGAAGTACTGACTTGTACTGATGTGAATAAATTACTTTGGTTGTTATATTCAGCTCTCGCATCAGTCTAAATCTCTCTTTGTTCTATTATCTCCTACATTTCCAGCTCACCCCTTCCCTCTCCATAGACTTTTATAGACATGAGTCATCTGAGTCATGTGAACTGCAGTTTGTCTTGAGAGAGCAGTGATTTTCAGAGTGAAAATTGTTTTACTAGAGTTGAGGGGGAACAGGGAAATTGTCTAACAGCAGAAAGAGACACTTTTCTTTGATAAGATATATTACAGAGTTTCTTACAATCGACTGTACTACTCTTTTATTTGGAATTTATTGAAACAGAGCCTATTTAAGATACTGTACTTTAAAACAGATAGTTTTTCTTCATTGTTCTTAGTATTTTTTGCAGCTATTATATGACATGAGATTTTCTTTTGAAAGGTTTCTTTTGAAATATAAAAATAGGTTTAGGTTTATACTAAATTTAGTAAGTATATCAATCTAATTCTGAACCTAGAAACTTGGAATGTGGGGAGAGGGGCAGTGTTTGTTCATATATGCTTGTCCATGACTGTGGGCTACATGCACAGATATCTAAGAATATGTTCCTCTTCCAAGCACTTCATCTCACGTAAAAAGGCTAATTTCTTTTTCTCCTATGGGAGTTTCATGCATAGCTATCTCTCTATTCATTATTTTCCTGAATGTGGCAAAAGGTGGGTGCTTCACGAGGAGATACACGGGTCAGAGAAACCCTGTTCTCCAGGGTGTGGGTCTCTGAGGTGGGACCTTCATCTATTAAACTTTTATGGCATATCCTGTGGATATGCCATAAATGTCCGAGTTGGGAATAACCCTTTAAATCCAAGATCACAACAAAACATTATAAAAATAAAAACAATCTGTGATTTTAACAAATATGCAGTGGGTACCACCATTTTGTATATGTTAAGATTGGGCAGTGTCTTCAGAAGCATCACTTGGCTTCTTCTCTGTTATACTCCTAGTGAGCACACACAAGTATATGATGCAATTGAGACAGAATCTCTCTTTAATTTCCTCTTTTTTGATCCCTTGGATTGAATTGGCCATCTACAAGATTACATTGGCCATGTGTAATGTATAGACAGCGTCATCAAAAATTCTGTATTTAGATTTTTCTGAGTTCCTGGATCCCCTGTAGTATTTTCATTTTAACTTTTCTCAGCTATTTGTTGTTTGCTACTTTATAGTTACATCTGTCAGTATTACATGTAAAGAGACCACACTAATAACCACGGAATATTGTATATAACAACAAAGAATCTACAATATTCTATGTATTAGGAGTTATTCCTTTTTTCAGAGGGAGCTGCAAAACCTCTTGGAAAGTGAGGGAAAGAAGTGTGGTGCTGTAAACTACTAGCAGATTTCTCTGCATTGTACATGCCCCCTGCCTCAGACAGAAGTGCATCATAGGTTTCTGCCATAATGGAGCCATTAGCAGCAGAAAAACCAACAGGACACCACTAAGGAAGGCTTATACAGCCATAGAACAGGTTGCCTAGCAAGACCAAGCAGATATTTCAACTTTTGATGAGAACACAGATTTATCTCCAAAATAGATAATTGAAGTGATTGTCTTAAGAAGGGCATTACATATGAGCATCACAAACTGGGGTCCCTGACCTGTTAGCCACTAGGATAGAATGGCTTCCTCTCTGTGGAACTTCACACAGTCCTGCATTTAGGGTTGGACTAGTCTACCAAACTACACAGACTAAAATGGCTCAAAGGTCCAGCAAACAAAAAACCCATCTGGAGCACTTCATTCCTAGGTCTGTTCTAGACCCCATTTTATTTTAAAGATACTATGTAATTCATATTTCCTCTGTTCAGAAACATGTGGTGTGTAAAAAATTTTCAGCATTTTTACATCTATTTATAGTATTTATATCTAGGAAGGTGTGATATTAATGTTTTACATTTAGCTTTCTGCTGTTGTTTTTGCTTTATTTTGTTCTTTGTAGGTAGGTTCTTACTTTACATTAAATGTGTTTCAATAACAGCTGAATAAGGATGTGGGATTGCTAACTTTTGCTTCTATTTTTCCGCTCTGCACCATACTATTAAGTCATAATACTACAACGCTGAAATGCTGCAGGTACAAGTTAAAAAAATTCAAAATAAAGTATAAAAAGTAAACAAATAATAAAATGTTCAAAAAAAAAAAAACACCTTCTACTTTAAAAAACACATAATGTAAACAAAATAAAGAAAACAAACATGTTATCCCCAGGTGCGTATAAGTCCCCACTATCCAAAAATAGCACTTTTATCCCACATAGTGAATGCTGTAAAAAAAATATATTGCAATGCGCAAATGAACATATTTTGGTCACCTCACTTCCCCAAAAAATAGCAATAAAAAGAGATCAAAAAGTCATACATACTAAAAATTAGTATCAATAAAAAATATACAACTTGCCCTACAAATAAAGAGCCCTTGCATATCTCCATCAGCTAAACAGTAAAAAGGTTATAGGCGTCAGAATATGGTGACCCCAGGAAAATCGTTCATTTTCAAAAAAAACATTTTATTAGTAAATATGGTAAAACACAACAAAAACCAATATAAATATGGTATTGCCATAATCATAATGACCCACTGGACAAAGTTGCCACCGTAGGAAAAAAATGTTTAAAATAATGATAAAATTGTGGGAGTTTTTTTCACACAGCTCCCCAAAATATTAATAAGAACTAATCGAAACATTATATGTACCCCCAGAAAGTGTCAAATAAAAGTACAAGTCACAAAGAATAATCCCTCATCTAGCAATGTTGACAGAAAAATAAAAAAGTTATGAATTTTGGAAGGTAGAGAAGAAAAATATGAAATAGGTCACCAAGCATTAATGTACAAACTACCCTACATACTTTAAAGGGTTAAGAACATCATTAGCTAATCTGATGTAATATACCCTATGTGCAATATGTCAAAGTTATTGTACTGAATCATTCAATATATATACAGTGGGGAAAAAAAGTATTTAGTCAGCCACCAATTGTGCAAGTTCTCCCACTTAAAAAGATGAGAGAGGCTTTTAATTGACATCAAAGGTAGACCTCAAGTACGAGAAACATTCTTAAAAAATCAGACAATGTGATTTTCTAGAAATGTTTTCTCATTTTGTCTCTCATAGTTGAGGTCTACCTATGATGACAATTAAAGGCCTCTCTCATCTTTTTAAGTGGGAGAACTTGCACAATTGGTGGCTGACTAAATACTTTTTTTCCCCACTGTATGGTCCAATACCTACATTTATGTCTACTACTATTATACTTTACATATAATTCTATTGATGAATCAGGTAGTTCTTTAGCTATACTATAATCTGTAAATGCAACTTCTATTATTTATAACAGCAATATTTCCTGACTCCATGGAATTACAATAAACCAATAATGCTTCTCAGTAGAGTGGATGAAAAGATCAGAGTAAAGTTCAGCTCAGCAAGTTGTAGCTCTTGCCCTTTACTAGAATTCCAGAGGGGCCATGTTAAATTAAGGACAGAAGCCAGCCCAGCTCCATGGACACTGCGACCTTGTACCTCTTGTCACTGGTAAGCAAATTGAACAATTTCTGCTGGATTTGATATAGGTCACACATTTTACAGTAGAAGCTTTTACGGGCTGCTGCCTTATTTAATTGTTTCTGGCAGACCTTCAAAAACAATGTTCATTAAACTAAATGTGACAAACACACGGGAGACATGAGAAACAATGTAATAGTGCGGATCTATCTTTTTTGTGTGCTTTTGCTTCATAAAGTCGACAGAATTCCTGTAGGATTGTGATGATAGCAGATGGAAAAGTGGAATCTTAGCGCTACTTAAACATTGTAGCCCATCCATAACATTATGTAAAATGCTAATTGGTCCTTGATTAAGTGACAGTAACCGGTAATTTGATAGGATAAATACATGATCCCTTTTACATAACTTGGCAAGTTTGTGATAAATCTGCAATAGAATCCAATTTCCTCTCTTATCACCTTACATTTTATTGTTATAATGAGAACATCTTCCCATGAAAGATAATTCCATAAAATTCCTTGCAATAAAACGAATGCATAACCACAGAAAGAAAGCTTCAATTAATGGTTACCATAGTCATAAAATAGATAAAGAAAACCCTAAAAACAGGGGCAAAGGTATGGGGGGTACCAAGTGTGTAGCTGAAATTGGGTCCTTATAGCTGAGAAGGCTATTTGTCTATAACAAGGGATATCTTTTAGGTTTAAAGGGATCCTGTCACCAGAAAAGTCTGTATTAAACCAACCATAGTGCTTTGTAATAAACATTATGCTGTATTTATGAATATGCAGATGAGGCTCAAATGCAATGGGTATGTCATAGCCTTCGTATTTCAAACTTGCATACAGAGCCCTTGGAGGCCCTGGCACACCCCATTGCACTTGAGCCTTGAGTCTTGAAACTATTTTTAACCCTTAGCTGTAAGCTAAATACATTTTTGAAAAAGTAAAAAAAAAAAATATTTAAAAAATTTAAAAAAAAATAAAACCCCTTTCAAATTACTCCTCTTTCCTTAGATGATGTCTATTTATAAATAAACAAAAATAAACATAAACTCATTAGGCATCCACAGTAAAAAAACATTTGTCCTTTACAGTGAACAAACATCACACATTTCCCAAAATGGCATCAGTAAAAAATATATACAGTGGGGAAAAAAAGTATTTAGTCAGCCACCAATTGTGCAAGTTCTCCCACTTAAAAAGATGAGAGAGGCCTTTAATTGTCATCATAGGTAGACCTCAACTATGAGAGACAAAATGAGAAAACAAATCCAGAAAATCACATTGTCTGATTTTTAAAGAATTTATTTGCAAATTATGGTGGAAAATAAGTATTTGGTCAATAACAAAAGTTCATCTCAATACTTTGTTATATATCCTTTGTTGGCAATGACAGAGGTCAAACGTTTTCTGTAAGTCTTCACAAGGTTGGCACACACTGTTGCTGGTATGTTGGCCCATTCCTCCATGCAGATCTCCTCTAGAGCAGTAATGTTTTGGGGCTGTCGCTGGGCAACACGGACTTTCAACTCCCTCCAAAGGTTTTCTATGGGGTTGAGATCTAGAAACTGGCTAGGCCACTCCAGGACCTTGAAATGCTTCTTATGAAGCCACTCCTTCGTTGCCCTGGAGGTGTGCTTGGGATCATTGTCATTCTGAAAGACCCAGCCATGTTTCATCCTCAATGCCCTTGCTGATGGAAGGAGGTTTGCACTCAAAATCTCACGATACATGGCCCCATTCATTCTTTCATGTACAAGGATCAGTCGTCCCGATCTCTTTGCAGAGAAACAGCCCAAAGCATGATGTTGCCACCCCCATGCTTCACAGTAGGTATGGTGTTCTTTGGGTGCAACTCAGCATTCACTCTCCTCCAAACACAACGAGTTGTGTTTCTACCAAACAGTTCTACTTTGGTTTCATCTGACCATTTGACATTCTCCCAATACTCTTCTGGAACATCCAAATGCTCTCTAGCAAACTTCAGACGGGCCTGGATATGTACTGGCTTAAAGCAGGGGGACACATCTGGCACTGCAGGATCTGAGTCCCTGGCGGCGTAGTGTGTTACTGACGGTAGCCTTTGTTACGTTAGTCCCAGCCTTCTGCAGGTCATTCACTAGGTCCCCCCGTATGGTTTTGGGATTTTTGCTCACTGTTCTTGTGATCATTTTGACCCCACGGGATGAGATCTTGCGTGGAGCCCCTGATCGAGAGAGATTATCAGTGGTTTTGTATGTCTTCCATTTTCTAATTATTGCTCCCACAGTTGATTTCTTCACACCAAGCTGCTTGCCTATTGCAGATTCAGTCTTCCCAGCTTGGTGCAGGTCTACAATTTTGTTTCTGGTGTCCTTCCACAGCTCTTTGGTCTTCACCATAGTGGAGTTTGGAGTGTGACTGTTTGAGGTTGTGGGCAGGTGTCTTTTATACTGATAACAATTTCAAAAAGGTGCCATTACTACAGGTAAAGAATGGAGGACAGAGGAGCCTGTTAAAGAAGAGGTTACAGGTCTGTGAGAGCCAGAAATCTTGCTTGTTTGTAGGTGACCAAATCGTTGATTGTAATGTCAATCTGTATTCCCTTAGTCCAGACAGCAGCACAATATGGGGTATCTCTGCCCCTGTGTGTTGTTTAGGACAGTGGAACCTTTAATTAGCACCAAATTTAAGGTGCCTCCTACTGGCCCTATAAGAGGGCACCTGAGACCTCCCTCCACTGTGTAAATTATAAAGTAAAAGGAAACAAGCTTCTAGGGAGGGAAGCCTTGTGCTGCTGTCTGGACTAAGGGAATACAGATTGACATTACAATCAACGATTCCCCTCACGTCCGACAGCAGCACAATATGGGGAGATAGCAAGTAATTCCCCTAGGGAGGGTTTCCTCGCCTTACAACATCAAGGACTGTCTGACCAAAGGCAGTTGTCTGGGAACTGCGGACGTCTAAACGATAATGTTTGACAAAGGTCAACTGGGATGACCATGATGCAGCCGCACAAATTTGGTCCAAAGGTAAGGACCGGTACTCAGCCCAAGAAGTCGACACAGCCCTGGTCGAGTGGGCCGTAGAAAAAACTGGAGGGAGTAACTCCTGAATAAGGAAGGAAGACTTAATTGTCTCCTTGATCCATGTGGATAGAGTAGGCTTGGAAGCCTTGAGGCCTTTGTTTTTACCCTGCATATTAATTAGTAGGTTTTCGGCCTTCCTAAACGGTTGAGTGCGGGATAGGTAAATCCGCAGACACCTTACCACATCTAAGGTGTGGAGCTTTTCTTCCTCCTCAGAGGTTGGAGTGGGGAAAAACACTGGTAGCGAAATTTGCTGATTGCTATTATAGCATGAAGGGACCTTAGGGTTAAACCCAGGCAAAAATCTAAGGTGCACCCTATCTGCAAAAAACACAATGTACGGTTCTCTAGAAGAGAGAGCCTGGAGTTCCCCTACTCTTTTGGCAGATGTAATAGCCAACAAAAAAACGGTTTTGTATGCCAAATATTTTAGCTCCGTAGTCTCCAAGGGTTCAAATGGAGGACCGCACAGGCCTGTAAGGACTATCGCAAGGTCCCACTGGGGAACTGGAGATGATACTGAGGGCTTTAGCCTCA
This sequence comes from Leptodactylus fallax, assembly GCA_947044405.1. Classification (NCBI taxonomy): domain Eukaryota; kingdom Metazoa; phylum Chordata; class Amphibia; order Anura; family Leptodactylidae; genus Leptodactylus; species Leptodactylus fallax. The sequence continues at coordinate 713,860 of CAMRHE010000008.1, forward strand.
TTGCCCCTTTAAGGAACCTTGCAACCAGAGGATCCTGAGACAGACGTCTGTTCAAATGAGCGGAAAGGGCCGCAATCTGCACTTTCAAAGTGGCAGGGGCAAGGCCCTTATCCAAACCGTCCTGAAGAAAATTTAAAATATCAGCCGTTGAAGGTTGTAGATTATTAATACCCTTCTTGGAGCACCACTCCATGAAAATCTTGGCTGTCCTCTGGTAGTTCTTATTGGTAGAGTCTGCTCTTGCAGAAGAAAGGGTCTTCAGGACGGCCTCTGACAGTCCTCTATCCTGCTGTAGGGACTGCTCAACCTCCAGGCTGTCAGGTTGAATCTCCAGAGATCCTGGCACTTCAGAGATCCTTGGGAAACCAGGTTCTGGATGGGGGAAGCCTCCAATATATCCCTCGACTCATCTCCATGAGTTGGGAAAACCAAGCTCTTTTTGGCCAAAATGGAATGATGGCTATCACAGAGACTTGGTCCTGTCTGATTTTCATCAATACCTTCGGTATTATTGGAATTGGAGGGAAGATGTATGCCAGCCTGGACCTCCAAGGGATGGACAGGGCATCCACTGCCAAGGGATTGTCCTCCTGGTAAAGGGAACAGAACGTCTCTACCTTGGCGTTGAGTCGGGTTGCCATGAGGTCTATTTCTGGAAGACCCCACTTCAGGGTAATCTGATGAAAGACTTCTGGATTGAGTGACCATTCTCCTGATACGGCATGACCCTGACTGACTCAACTGATCCGCTACTATGTTCAGGGAGCCCTTGATGTGAACTGCGGATAAATGGGTTAGATTTTTCTCTGCCCATGTAAATATCAGATCTGCCTCCCTGAGGAGGGTTGGTGATCTGGTGCCTCCCTGTCTGTTCACGTACAGCACTGTGGTCATGTTGTCTGACCGGATTTTGACTGCTCTTCCCTTGAGAAGAGGCGAGAAATGGAGTAAGGCACGATATACAGCTCTGAGCTCCTTCCAGTTGGACGAGGTCCTTCTTTCTGGAGCGCTCCAGACTCCCTTTATGGAGTTTTCGTCCAAATGGGCTCCCCATCCCGAGAGGGATGCATCTGTAGTCAACAGGGTCCAAGAAGGTTGGACCGTGGACCTTCCGTCTTTCAGGTGCAACCACCACTTGAGGGAAAGACGGGTCCTGGGGGAGAGTCGAATCTTCTTGCTGAGTGTAAGAAGGGAGCGATCCCAAGCCTCTAGTAACTCCTTCTGGAGGGGACGTAAGTGCCACAAAGCCCATGGGACTGCCTCCACTGAGGAACACATGAAGCCCAGGATCTTCATCAATGTTCGGATGGAGGCTATCGGCTTTTTGAAGAGGTGCTGGACTGCACCGACCAGTTTCTCCTTCCTTGCTGGTGTCAAGGAGACCTGCAGGTGGACTGAATCCAGGAAGTAGCCGAGGAACTTCCTTCGGGTTGAAGGGATCGTTACCAACTTCTCCCAATTTATAAGCCATCCCAGACTCTGAAACAGGGACATGGCTGTCTGTAGATGCTGGAGCAGAACAGACTCTGACTGGGCTTTTATCAACCAGTTGTCTAGATAAGGCACCACGAATATCCCCTGAAGTCTGAGGGCGGCCGCTATAGGAGCCACTACCTTTGTAAAGGTGTGGGGAGCAGAGGAGATCCCGAAGGGTAGTGCTGTGAACTGAAAATGCTTCGTGTGGCCGGAAACTACTACGGCAATCCTTAGAAACCTTCTGTGTGGAGGATAAATAGGAATATGCAAATAGGCGTCTTTTAGATCCAAAGTCACGAAAACATCGCCTTGGAGGAGAAAAGTGGTGACAGACTTTATGGTTTCCATACGGAAGTGCTTCTTTTTGATGAAGCGGTTGAGGTACCTTAAGTCTATGACCATTCTCCACTTGTCTGCCGGTTTTGGTACCAGGAAGACGGGAGAATAGACACCGGATCCTTCTTCTAGAGAAGGGACTTCCTCCAGGGCTCCCTTGTGAATGTACTCTCGGATGGAGCATTCCAATGTAGTCTGCTGCATTATAGGGAGGCTGCGAGTTAACACAAACCGTTCCTGAGGAGGATGGAGGAACTCGATTGCATATCCTTTTTGGATTACCTGCAGGACCCATGGGTCTTGAATTTTTTCCTGCCAGCAGTTGAAAAAATGGGGGAGACGACCCCCGACAGGAATCTCGGCCACAGGAAGACTGCTCCTGATGTCAAAAGCTAGGCTTCTCCTTTTTATCATCAGACTTCGGGAATCTCCGGACGGCGCCTCTAGAGGAATATCTAGAGCCTCTTTGGGACTGCCGTCCACGACGAGGCGGATAGCCTCTATCACGGCCAGAATTAGATCTACCTCTAAAGGCCTGGGGTAAAGTTTTACTCTTCCTATCAGCCAAGCCCTCCAGGATCTCGTCTAGGGCACTGCCAAAGACTCTACCTGGCTCAAAGGGTAATGCGCACAATTTATATTTTGAGGGGAAATCAGCTCTCCAGGGTTTTAACCATAGAGGTCTTCTTGCTGCAGTGGTAAGTGCCAGAGATTTGGCCGCCAGCCTTAATTGATGGTGGGAGGCCTCCGCTAAATATTCAGCTGCCAGGGAAACCGAGCCTAGAAACCCTAGCAGCTCATCTCTGGAGACTCCAGAATCGATGTCCCTCTCGAGATGAACCAGGTCAGTGCGTAATTTGGCTGACACTTCACAAGATGCAACCGCCACAGCGGTCTGGGCCGAGGCAGCTGAATACGCCTTCTTGAGGGTATTGTCGATGCGCCTGTCCATGGCGTTGTGCAAATTTGATCCATCATCTGATGGTACCATAGTGCGGCGGGACAGTTTGGCCACCGCCATATCCACCTTGGGAGGAGGACCCCATTGATCCCATTGAGCAACTGGGAATAAAGCCTTGAACCTCCTAGAAACCACAAGAGGTTTTTCAGGACATTTCCACTCTGAAGACATTACTCTTTGTAATGTCTCGTCCACTTGGAAGACCCTAGGCCCTCTATAGGTGGACGTGGAGGCTTCCCCGTCAACATCACGATCCTTAGACCGGATGGACTTCAGCAGCCGGCTTAATTTTTCGAGTGGGAAGCACGGCCTGCTGGAATCTTCAGTGGAATCGTCAGATGAGAGTGTCTCGTCCACTATCTGATAATCTTCGTCAGCGATGCGTAGGGAGGACTGTGTCTCAACCCACGGTTTCTTGGCAATCTGGGCGATGGAAGAACGGATCTCCTTAAGAGACTCTTCCATATAGTCCTTTACCCAGGTGACAACCTCTCTTATAGAAGGTTCTTCTGACGGAGGTCCGCGGCATTGGCGACAGCGGGTAAAATCATAGCCATCAGGTAAAGGGGTATTGCAATCCAAACACATTAGGTGTTTACGTTTAGAGGACTTTTTTCCTCCTAAGCCCATCGCCGTTACCTGATGCAGAAGATGACATCTGAAACATCAAAAGCCACATGACAATGTAGAATAGAAGATTGCCAAGCATCGCTTACAAGAAGAAAAAAAACCAAGGGGTACCTTACTTTTTTAAATCGGTCACTTGAAAAAAAGATCCCGTCAGGAAAAACCCAGACACCGCAAACCGCAGCAGAGGAGCTAGTAACCACGAGCTCACCAAGTAAAGGACTGAAGCCCTTTTAAATGTAATACAGCAGCGAGGGGAGGAGCCAAACAAAGAAAATATTCATACAGCGCCAAACAAGGTCAAATGCCATAATGGAACATAGAGGAGCATAAGCCTAAGCCAGAGGCTCCACATACAAGCAGCAAAAAACAAATCTATATTTTGCCATTAAAATTCCAATTTTCAAACTTACCGCACTTTTCCGAGAAAACCGGAAGTAAGCTGCGGTGGTGCGCAAAGGCTTCCTTCCCCGGGGAACACGGGACCGAAAAAAGGTTCCGGCCGAAGAGGTTCCCCGCTTACTTCCGGGATCGCGCTGCCTGCAGAGCGATGAGCCGGGTAACGCTGCGCTGCGGGGCGGAAAAAGGCCTGAAGGACCGGAGGATCTTAGAAACGTAGGAAAGGACCGAGGTATCCCCAAAAGGTAAGCCAGGAGCTTTTTTAGGAAAAAAACCCCTAGTAACGGGAGGTCACTAGAGACCTCCGTCCACCTGTCCCACACAGGACAGAAAAAAACACAGTGGAGGGAGGTCTCAGGTGCCCTCTTATAGGGCCAGTAGGAGGCACCTTAAATTTGGTGCTAATTAAAGGTTCCACTGTCCTAAACAACACACAGGGGCAGAGATACCCCATATTGTGCTGCTGTCGGACGTAAGGGGAATACTTATTTTCCACCATAATTTGCAAATAAATTCTTAAAAAATCAGACAAAGTGATTTTCTGGATTTGTTTTCTCATTTTGTGTCTCATAGTTGAGGTCTACCTATGACGTCAATTACAGGCCTCTCTCATCTTTTTAAGTGGGAGAACTTGCACAATTGGTGGCCGACTAAATACTTTTTTTTCCCCACTGTACCCTGAAATATTTAAAAAAAAGTTATCCAAGCTCAGATGTGAAATGCCTTTTTCTTCAAAATTTTGAATTTTTGTAAAGGTGTCAAAACATGAAAAAACTATATAAATCTGGTACCACCATAATCTACCATAGGATAATGGCGGTAATGCATTTCTTTTCCATCTAATTTTTTTTTCACTTTTTTAATAAGAAACAGTAAAAGGTACAGAAAAATGACTGCATCATGTAGGAGTTAAGGAAATGGTGCATCTGTTGGACTATCAAATTGTATGATGGTGCTCAGCCTAATGTCTTCTACAGTGCATTGTGGCTAGTTTGATATTGAGTTTCCCAGTGACAGACTCCCTTTAAAGTGTAAGTAAACATTTATTTATTTTTTCATAAATCTATAGAGCAGGTGAAGGGAACAAACTTTGAAATGTGTATCACTAAAGAAAAGTGCCTGTGTCTTTAACTATTACTTTCACCTTTACTTGTTATCTGATTGATTTTGGTCAGTACTCCATACACAAGTAGATTAGTTTACAAAGTAGTCTACGGAGAGGGGAGGAGTGAGGATGAAAGGGAGAGAGATAGAGGTATGAAGCTGTCTTTAGCATTAAATGAGTCAATTTCTGATAATCCAGCCATGTTGTGAAAGAGAATGGTCTCTCTATAGTGCAGATGTGTCTCTGCTTTGAGGAGCTCTCCTCTTCCTTTCCCCTTTCCTCTTCATAAATGTACAGATTTTATTAGTGGCAGAAGGAGACAAATAAGTGAAGAAACAGGCCATTTACTTCAATAAACTATATTGCAAAGTTTGGTATCTTCACTTGCATTATATATTTATAAAATATATTCATAAAAATATTCATAAATATTCATTAAAAAAAGTTTAGTTTCACTTTAAAGAAAAGAGGGTTTTTACTTTAATACTGAATGGGAATTCTTTACTATAAGAGCAGTAAGACAATAGAACTACCTGCTGAATGAAGTTGTCATGGTTCAACAGGGGCCTGGGTGTTTATATGTGTATGGACAATTATATTGCTTTGAATGTAACACATATGTTGCATAATTTAAAATCTAAGATAAAAATATGGAAAAAGCTCTACATTTCAGTAGAGTCTAGGTTGGCATTGGTAAAGATGGTAATGCTGTCACTCTTTAATGTTATTATGTCATAGTCCTATATGGGTACCTCCTAAAATCTTTAGAACTGAAGATGCATTAACTTCAGAACTTATTTGTAAAACAAGAAGGGCTAGGTTGTCACTCTCACAGTCGCAGTTTAGGGTGGTTTTGCTGTCCCAAATACATCTTATCACTTTATGACTTTGTTCTTGAAATAACTCTTGCCAGGCATGGTAAAGTAATAGTAAGTATGAGTATACAGTTGTGCTCAAAAGTTTACATACCCCGGCAGATTTTTTTTATCTTTTTTCAGAGAATATGAATGATAACACAAAAACTTTTTCTCCACTTGGTTGAAGCCATTTATTGTCAAACTTCTGTGTTTTCTCTTTTTAAATCATAATGACAACCAAAAACATCAAAATGACCCTGTTCAAAAGTTCACATACCCTGGTGATTTTGGCCTGATAACATGCCCAGAAACCAAACCACGGTCAGCTAGACCAACCAAAATTTCAGCCACAACTGCCCGGAAAATTGTTCGGGATGCAAAGAAAAACCCACACATAACATCAGCTGAAATACAGGACTCTCTGAAAACTATCGGTGTGGCTGTTTCAAGATGCACAATAAGGAGGCACTTGAAGAAAAATGGGCTGCATGGTCGAGTTGCCAGAAGAAAGCCGTTACTGCGCAAATGCCACAAAGAATCTCACCTTCAATACGCCAAACCTCAAAACTTCTGGAACAAGGTAATTTGGAGTGATGAGACAAAAATTGAACTTTTTGGCCACAACCATAAACGTTACATTTGGAGAGGTGTCAACAAGGCCTACGATGAAAGGAACACTGGAATACTAGAGGAAAATTTGCACTCATCAGCCAGGAAGCTTCGCATGGGACATACTTGGACGTTCCAATATGATGATGATCCAAAACACAAAGCCAAGTCGACCTGTCATTGGCTACAGTAGAAGAAAGTGAAGGTTCTGGAGTAGCCATCTCAGTCTCCTGACCTCATCATGGGTGACTTTAACATCCCCACTGACACCCCTATCTCCCCAGCTGCCTCACAGTTTCTATCAATAACCATGTCTTTTTGATGTATCACAACTTTCCACTTCCGCCACACATGTAGATGGCAACACCATTTCTCTTGTCTTCCATCCATTCCTCACAGTTTCTAAATTTACTAACTCTTCTCAGCCACTCTCTGATCATAACCTTCTGTCTCTCACCATCAGTGCTTTCTCTACTTCACAGGACACACCTACTCATCATACATATAGGAATTTACATGCTATTAACACCCAGCACCTCTCAGATACTCTACAGTCCTCTCTGCCCCCCATCTCTTCACTCTCCTGCCCCAATCTGGCCACCAGTCACTATAATGAAACCCTTAAGTGTGCATTGGATGACGCGGCTCCCCCCCTTCACTCGAAAAGTTAGACGCAGGAGGCAGCAACCCTGGCATACGCCACAGACGCGTTTTCTTCAACGGTGCTCTAGGTGTGCTGAACGTCTGTGGAGCAGACTTCCTCCATTTTAAATTTATGCTTAAAACCTATAATTCTGCCCTTCACCTAGTCAAACAAGCCTATTTCACCACTGTCATCTCTTCTCTCTCCTGTAACCCTAAAAGGCTATTTGAAACTTTTCACTCCTTACTCACTCCCAAGGTGCAGATGCCATTCACAGACCTTAGTGCAGATGACCTGGCCACTTATTTTCATGATAAAATTGATAAGATCCATCAGGAAATAACTGCCCAATCCCCAGGTGGCACTGACCCCCTCACCAGCCACACTTCAGACTGTTCATTCTCATATTTTGAACCTGTTACAGAGGAGGAAGTATATCAGCTACTTTCTTCTTCTCGCCCTACAACCTGTAGTAGTGACCCTTTCCCCTCACACCTTCTCCAGTCTCTGTCGCCTGCTGTCACGACTTACCTTACTAAAATATTTAACCTCTCTCTCTCTCTTCTGGAATTTTCCCATCCTCTTTCAAACATGCTATGATAACCCCACTACTGAAGAAATCCTCCCCTGACCTGTCCTGTGCTGCTAACTATCGACCTGTCTCTAACCTCCCTTTTATCTCCAAAATCTTGGAACGCTTAGTCTATTCTCGTTTAATCCGCTATCTTTCTGCTAACTCTCTTCTTGACCCCTTACAATCTGGCTTCCGCACTCTGCACTCGACTGAAACGGCCCTCACAAAAGTCTCCAATGATCTCTTGACCGCTAAATCCAAAGGTGACTACTCTCTTCTCCTTCTTCTGGATCTCTCAGCAGCATTTGACACTGTTGACCATCAACTCCTCCTCACTATGCTCCGTTCTGTCGGCCTCACAGACACTGCTCTCTAATGGTTCTCCTCTTATCTATCTGACTGCACTTTCTGTGTATCATTTGCAGACTCTGTTTCTTCCCCTCCTCCCCTTGCCGTTGGGGTTCCTCAGGGCTCGGTCCTAGGTCCCCTTCTCTTCTCCCTCTACACAGCCCCCATTGAACAAACCATTACTAGATTTGGCTTCCGGTACCATCTTTATGCTGATGACACCCAATTATATACGTCATCCCGTGACATCAGCCCTGCACTAATACAGAACACCAGTGACTGCCTCTCTGCTGTCTCAAATATCATGTCTTCGCTCTATCTGAAACTGAATCTCTCAAAGACTGAAATACTGCTGTTTCCACCATATAATAGATCTGTCCCTGATATCTCCATTGCAGTCTCTGGTCTTACCATAACTCCTAAGCAGTATGCTCGCTGTCTCAGGGTTTTGTTTGACTCAGACCTTTCCTTCACCCCCCATACTCAATCACGTGCACACTCATGTCATCTCCACCTCAAAAACATCTCCAGAATCTGCCCCTTTCTTACCACAGATACACTAAAGACACTTATTGTTGCCCTCATTCACTGTCGCTTTGACTACTGTAACTCCTTACTAATCAGTCTTCCCCTTACTAAACTCTCCCCTCTACAATCTATTCTGAATGCAGCGGCCAGGCTCATCTATCAGTCTAGATGCTATAGCGATGCCTCCGGTCTGTGCCAGTCACTACATTGACTGCCTATTCTATACAGAATACAATATAAACTTATCACCCTCATTCACAAGGCTCTCCATAATGCTGCACCTCCCTACATTTCCTCCCTCATCTCTGTCTATCGCCCAACCCGTACTCTCCGTTCACTCAATGACCTAACATCCTCTATTATCAGAACCTCCCACACTCATATACAAGACTTCTCCCGAGTTGCACCACTTCTCTGGAATGCTCTATCCCGGACTATTAGATTAACCCCCAATTTCCACAGCTTCAAGCGTAAACTAAAGACATATCTTTTTAGACAGGCCTATCACAACTCCTAATGTAAACCCTTCCGTAGTTAGAATCCCTAAAACGTACCCTCTGTTCACGCTCCCGCATTACTTCACAGGATATGATGCCGTATCAGACTAACTTTATATGTCCAAGCACCATCTGCACGTCACCATCACAACTGGTGACGGCTCATACAACTTTATATATGTGTAATAACAGTAACCTCTATTACAAAATTGTCTGACCATTGTACAAGCAATGCTGCCTCCGGTGCCGCCCCTGCTACCTCTTGTGTCACCCCCTCTACCTCATAGATTGTAAGCTCCTGCGAGCAGGGCCCTCAGTACCAGTGTGTGAATTGACTATTTCTTTGTAATGTATCTTTTTTGCCAGTACTTGAACCCTACAAATTGTACAGTGCTGCAGAATATGTTGGAGCTATATAAATAAAATGTATTATTATTATAATATCATTGAGCCACTCTGGAGAGATCTCAAGTGCGCAGTACATGTAAGACAGCCCAGGAATTTACAGGAACTGGAGACTTTTTGCCAAGAAGAATGGGCAGTTATACCATCTGGAAAATAAAGAGCCTCTTCCACAACTACCACAAAAGCCTTCAAGCTGTCATTGATGTTAGAGGGGGCAATACACGGTATTAAGAACTGGGGTATGTGAACTTTTGAACAGGGTCATTTTGATGTTTTTGGTTGTCATTATGATTTAAAAAGAGAAAACACAGAAGTTTGACAATAAATGGCTTCAACCAACCATTAACCATGAGCGGAGAAAAAGTTTTTGTGTTATCATTCATGTTCTTTGAAAAAAAGGCCAAAAAAAATAAAAAATCTGCCAGGGTATGTAAACTTTTGAGCACAACTGTATATTAACTCCTCGAGGGGGCATCCTTGCTAATAATCCATTTAAAAACCCACCAATACACTACGTGCAATAAATGAACAGTTGTAAAGCAGGTTTGTGACCTTAAGTGATATCCAAGTTTGTCAGCAGATAATGTAAGTTAAAGCAATATCAATTGGGTAAAATTCTGGAGAAAACGGAGTATATATAAAATTGTCCAGCTTATGGAGTCAGATGGCATAAAATGTTATGACGGACTGAGGACAGAATATGCAAAGATATGTTTTGATATTTTTAACTACGACATGCAACATACAACAACATACAGGCAAAAAGTAAATGTTCACATTAGAGAAATTTGGTATTATTGAACAACTGAGCACCATTTTACGTCAATGTTTTGTTCCTTGTGAGAACTTGCAAACTGGCATAGGACTTTCACAATACACAAAGTAAGGTTTTCAGAAATGTTCTAATACTATTTTTAGTGCATCTTGGAACGTCTCACATGGTACACATGCTTCATGGTACACAGATTATACTTAACACCTAATTTTTTATTTACCATTAAAAAGGCAATTCAGGTAGATGTGCTCTACGCGTTCTGTTCATCACACTCACTACCCCAACACACAAGACTCTTTTTCACTATCCAAAATTAACCCAAAATTAACCCATCTTCAGAAATGCTTAAAACCAGTAGTATAAAACACTTTTAATCCTAATTTCCCAGGGTTCTCTCTCCTTTTGTACCAGTCATTCCCTCCCTAAACTCATGTAGTCTAATGTCTTGCTTTCATCATACTGTATGTTGTACATTGTACATGTTCAGCATCCTGGAAATTAATGGTGCTATAAAATAAATAATATTTATTATCAACTCTTATTGCATTACCGAAATCCATTCTGAAGTTACTCCTAAGAAGAACTGAGAGCAGAAAGCATATAAAATGACAGCTGAAGACAGTGACACATCTAGGTTAGAGCTCATTCACTCAGAGCTGCTTAGTCTTGATATTTGTCTGTCATTTTTATGAGTTGCTAAGCTATAAACTATTTTTGACTATACTGCTGTGATATTTATAAATTATGTATAATTTTATGTATGTCCTTGATACATTTTGGGAGTTTTCTTATCCACCAGTAAATATTTTGGCTGCATGTAAATCACAACAGATTTCTAACTTTTTTATTCTCATCTAGGATATCAAGATGTACACTGTAAATCTGAAGGGGTGAACCTTAACCCTAACCCTTATTAGTTCAAATTCACATGACAGGGTTCATTGGCCGTGGGCTGGCTGTTGTGAGTGATCTGAGAAAAAATAGAACTTGCTATTTCTCTGGCTGAGTTCCCTCAATAGGCTCATGTCTATGAGGGATCCATAAAATCAGAATACCCTCGGGTGTGCAAAAAGTACTTTTTTGAAGGCCGAGTGCAGGGCTCTATCATGTGAGTGTAGTCTTAGAAACAATTTTACAAGAAACGTAAGCATAGACAAATACCCTAATTATATTGTGTACAACCAGAGGTATAGCCTCCAGGATGCAGAGTTAGCAGTCTCTGCCAGTTTCAAAGGGCTGAGAAGTCAAAGGCCTCTTTACAGTACATTAAGGCACCAGTTTAGCACATAATAAGTGGGGGTATTGTTACTGTTCCTTGCGAAAGTATTCGGCCTCCTTGAACTTTTCAACCTTTTGCCACATTTCAGTCTTCAAACATAAGGATATAAAATTTTAATTTTTTTGGTGAAGAATCAACAACAATTATTGGATATTTTAAACTTTTGTAAAAAATAAAAAACTGAAAAGTGGGGCGTGCCAAATTATTCAACCCCCTTAAGTTAATACTTTGTAGCGCCACCTTTTGCTGCGATTACAGCTGCAAGTCGCTTGGGGTATGTCTCTATCAGTTTTGCACATCGAGAGACTGAAATTCTTGCCCATTCTTCCTTGGAAAACAGCTCGGGCTCAGTGAGGTTGGATGGAAGGCGTTTGTGAACAGCAGTTTTCAGCTCTTTCCACAGATTCTCGATTGGATTCAGGTCTGTACTTTGACTTGGCCATTCTAACACCTGGATACGTTTATTTGTGAACCATTCCATTGTAGATTTTGCTTTATGTTTGGGATCATTGTCTTGTTGGAAGATAAATCTACGTCCCAGTCTCAGGTCTTTTGCAGACTCCAACAGGTTTTCTTCCAGAATGGTCCTGTATTTGGCTCCATCCATCTTCCCATCAATTTTAACCATCTTCCCTGTCCCTGCTGAAGAAAAGCAGGCCCAAACCATGATGCTGCCACCACCATGTTTGACAGTGGGGATGGTGTGTTCAGGGTGATGAGCTGTGTTGCTTTTATGCCAAACATATCGTTTTGCATTGTGGCCAAAAAGTTCGATTTTGGTTTCATCTGACCAGAGAACCTTCTCTACATGTTTGGTGTGTCTCCCAGGTGGCTTGTGGCAAACTTTAAACGAGACTTTTTATGAATATCTTTGAGAAATGGCTTTCTTCTTGCCACTCTTCCATAAAGGCCAGATTTGTGCAGTGTACGACTGATTGTTGTCCTATGGACAGACTCTCCCACCTCAGCTATAGATCTCTGCAGTTCATCCAGAGTAATCATGGGCCTTTTGGCTGCATCTCTGATCAGTCTTCTCCTTGTTTGAGATGAAAGTTTAGAAGGACGGCCGGGTCTTGGTAGATTAGAAGTGGTCTGATACTCCTTCTATTTCAATATGATCGCTTGCACAGTGCTCCTTGGGATGTTTAAAGTTTGAGAAATCTTTTTGTATCCAAATATGGCTTTAAACTTCTCCACAACAGTATCACGGACCTGCCTGGTGTGTTCCTTGGTCTTCATGATGCTCTCTGCGCTTTAAACAGAACCCTGAGACTATCACAGAGCAGGTGCATTTATACGGAGACTTGATTACACACAGGTGGATTATATTTATCATCATCAGTCATTTAGGACAACATTGGATCATTCAGAGATCCTCACTGAACTTCTGGAGTGAGTTTGCTGCACTGAAAGTAAAGGGGCTGAATAATATTGCACGCCCCACTTTTCAGGTTTTTATTTTTTACAAAAGTTTAAAATAACCAATAAATTTCGTTCCACTTCACAATTGTGTCTCACTTGTTGTTGATTCTTAACCAAAAATTTAAATTTTATATCCTTATGTTTGAAGCCTGAAATGTGGCAAAAGGTTGAAAAGTTCAAGGGGGCTGAATACTTTTCGTAAGGCACTGTACATATTTTGCATTGGGGCCCAGGAGCTTCAAATTACGTCCCTGGTGACAACTTGGGGACAAGTTAGCTACGGGACCACCATCTTCTTGTTTAGATGATTGGCACAAAATGAACATTGATGCCAACACATTAAATTATATTTAATACTTACCCCATTATACCCACTTTTTACATGGCAATGCAGCTTACATACTGTAACAATACAAAAACAAAGGTTAGACTGTCTTGCCTCTAGCTAAATATCACAGCATCTCTAGATGTCAAGGTCCTAGGCCTACTACCCAGAACCTCAAAAAGACATACTGGTTCATACTATACCAATATCAATCATCAAAACCAGCAAGCTAATCACTAATAGTCACTACAGCTAGAAAGCCAAATGTAAAATGTACATGGTTCAAATTTTACATTAATACTTTAGGAATAAATGCTTGCTCTGATTTTTATAATGTTTATCCTGTCTACTTTATTGGCTTTGTATATCTAGATGATATGGGAAACACTCCTGATGTAAACATGATAGTCGTAATTTATTAATGATAGTCTTAATTCATTCCCCCACTGGCACAACTACACCTGGATTATTAAAATGCTCCCATGTGCCAGAATTGAAATCTACGCCAGTCAGACTCAGGACTTCTGGCATGAGTTATAATAAATTTGTTGGCCCAAGACATCTCCGTCCCAACCTTGCTCTCCACCATGTTCTGCCCACATTTGTAAAAAATTGTGAGTGGAGCACAGAAAGAGGGAAGTGGTGCATCTTTGGGGCAAAAAAAAGCTGTGTGCCAAAGACACACCTCAAGTATCCCATCTATGCCAGTTTTTTGGTGTAGAGTGAGTAGTAAATCTCTCCCGTCTGTTTCTTGGTTTATAATGGCATAAAATGTTGAGTAACTTAAATTATTCAGCTGAATGAGATTTTGAGGTTTTTTTAACACTAAATCCGGCATTCTACTGGCTTCAAGATACAACTGAACAATGCATTGTTACATAGCAACATAGAATTCAAGTAGTTTCATTTAGTGTCAACTTTTGTACAGAAGAAGGCAAACACAAATCTCTGTTCAGAAGTTGCCAATTTTCTTTATATCATGTAATATTTTTGGACATTTGTTTATGCAGTTTCACAATCACAAAATTGGTGTGAACATGCCATTGAATACTAAAAAAGAAGTGTAAACATTTACTTATTTTTCCAGACTTCTGAACCCTCTTTTGTAATGCTCTTACAATGGAGCCCAAAACTGCCTAGTCAATACATATGGCTCATATAAAGTACAATTATTGTTTTGCTGTTCACAAAAGCCCTATTTTTATTCAGAATTTAACTGACCTTGACAGCAGCTTCCTGGCATTGATTTGAACAGTTCAGCTTCTTCCTAATCATGAAGTACACGTCAGTTTCAACAATCTGGATATATTTCAATAAAACCAGCTGTGATGAACCGACCCTCAGTTGTACATCTTTCTTAGAAATGTATTTTTACTTGCTCATGTCCGTCCTCCCCCTACCTATTGGAATGTTGTGTTTAACTTCGGTTTTACATTGCTGGACGATGCGCTTCACTGGTTTTATGTGTGTTCATGGGAGATGGCTTGCTATAGCCAGGCACTTTTATTATCCCTGGCCAAATGGCGATGGGGGGATAGCAAGCCAGTGACCTTAACTTCACCCATCTCTCCGAGGGTTCTGCAAAGGAGGGAGAAGCGGGGCTGCCTGGGTGCAAGGGGTGGGTGGAGCACTAGCCATATGCTGTGGGCAGACCTGGATTCTGGGGTCATTCAGCAAAAGAGGCAGTAAGGAGCTCGGATCTGGGAGAAGATGAGAGGGCCTGCCCTACTGAGGAATGATTGAGGGCCTAGCATTGAGGCCTGAAGTCTTTCCCTTTGTTCTGGACAACATGTAGAAGGATTGTTTTAGGCAACTTGCTTAAGCTTGCGCCCTAGGCCCAAAACTCTGCTGTGGCCTAGAGAAACGGACTACGAGTCTATTGTGTTGAGCATGGAAGAGAGACAGCTAGGACAGGGCTGTGTGCTCAGGTATCTTTTCTAATCTTTTATTTCCCTTTTATTTTGTTTTGTATTGTATCATCGCCCTTTGCTTGTATGTTTATGCTTGATCATATTAATATTGTATATTTCTGTATATGCTATTAATTCATACCGACCCACTTGGGTTATTAAACATATAAAATTTATATCGCTCATTTCGTTTTATCCTATGACCCGGTCTACTCACGGTGTGTGAGTGGGAGGTTAAGAAAGAAGTTTGATCGCAGGCGTGCCAGGCGGCTGGGTGAGGCGATATTCTTCACAGTGGTGGCAGCGTTGTGGGATCTTAGGATAACAGTGTGTGGGTGTGGTATCACGCAGACACTGGGGATTGCGGCAATCCTATGGAACGAGCGCGGTATGAGATCAAGCTTAAAATACGGTGAAAGTTTGGTACAGTACTTTTCCCTCCCTTCTTTTTTCTGTCCTATCTTTTATTTGGCAACGACTTCCAGTGGATGTCTCGGTCTCTGAGAAGTGGAGCCAGGGGACGTCAGCAACTGACTGATACAAACGCTGTGCAGATGGCTGATATGGAAGGTGCTGCAGCCGGGCAGGACGAGGAGCAAAGTCCTGAGGGGCTGGCACAAGAAAACATCACCATGCCAGACGGTGCAGCAGGTGCCCGGACCCCAGAGGTAACTGAGCCTGGAGGGACCAGTAACCCCAGTTCTGTGGGGGTAGTGGACTTATACTTGCAAATGGCCCTACAGCAGATAGATGCCAGTGACTCTAGCGCCCGTCTGCAGGTGATTCATCAGTACCAAGCTGCTGCAGAGCGCCAGGCGGAGAGAGAAGCTGCAGAGCGCCGGGCGGAGAGAGAGGCCGCTGCCGCTGCTGCAGAGCGTCGGGCTGAGCGAGAGGCCCGTGAACGCCAAGCGGAGCGGGAGCATCAGCTTGAGCTAAAAAAGCTGGAATTTCCCCGGCAGGTGCAACCTTCTCCTGCACAAACTCCAGGAGCCCAAGCACTAAAGATCCGATCTGAGGACTTTCCAATCTTGGAAGAGAACGGGGATTTGGACTCGTTCTTGCGGGGATTTGAGAGGGCGTGTAAGCAGTATCATATTCCCCAGGCAGAATGGGTCCGTTACCTGTCTCCCCGGCTGAAGGGAAAAGGCCTGGATGTTTTCACGAACTTACCAGAGGATGCGGACTATGAGACCATAGCCGGAGATACCGTCTCAGGCCGGAGGTGTACCGCAAAAAGTTCAGGAATATACAGCGGGGTCCCACAGAGAGCTATGCGGATGTTCGGCACCACTTACAGGCTACATTCTGGCAGTAGATCAAAGGACGTACTGTCACCACGTTTGAGGGAATTGGGGATCTTATGATAAAGGAACAATTTCTCCAGGTGTGCCCTCTGGAGGTCCGCCAGTTCGTGTGTGATTGGAAACCCAAAACAGCAGACAAGGCTGCAGAGATTGCTGACGACTATGTGTCCACCAGGGAGCAAGGGATCAAGAGAGGAGCCACACTGCAGAGACCCCCAAGCGGGAAGGAGGGGCAAAGCTGGAGTTCACCACAGCCTGCGGTCTCCAAGTGGGGTAAGACAACTCTGTCCCGGGTGCCCCCTCTACTTCCCCTGTCCCAAGAACTCTGGGCGCCCCGGGGACCCCCTCCAAGTCCCAAGGAGAGGCCCGGCGGTGTCATGCTTGTAACCAGCCAGGACATTTCAAGGCGGAGTGCCCCAACCGCTCTAAGAACCCCCCTGTTTCCCCAGCCACGGCAGCTGGCTCATCTGTATACTTGGTGGGGAGGGAGGGGTTGCAATCCGATGCCAACAGTCAACAGGTCATTGTGGGGGGTAAAGTGGTCATGGGATTTCGGGACACTGGGGCGCAGATTATTCTGGTGCAACCTGACTTGGTCCCTGCGGACAGTATTATCCCTGGAAAAACTCTGACCCTGAAGGGTATTGGACAAGAATGCATAACTGTGCCCATGGCTTGCGTCCATTTGGACTGGGGTGCGGGAAAAGGGATGCGTGATGTGGGGCTAATGTCTGATCTGCCTGCCAATGTACTATTGGGAAGAGATTTGGGGCCCTTGGTGTCCCAATATGGGGTGGGAGCAGCCCCACCTCGCTGTGACAAAATGTCTGTACTGAAGGATGATTTTAATGAGGTGTTGAAGCCTGTCACACAGGCAGAGGCAGAGGGAGGGGTCAGCCTTTTGTCTCCCCTTGCTGTGTGTCCAGCTAAAGTAATCAGTGAGCCTGTGAATGAGGCATTGTGGAATGCTGACCTGGCTGTATCCCCGCCCACATCTGCGGGTGATGATGGCCCCCTCAGTGTGACCCAGGCTCAGCCATTCACCCATGCAGTTCACTGTGAATCAATGAATGAATGCAATGTCAATGTAATTGCTAATTCTTGCCTTGCAGGTTTACAGGGTAGCTCTTCTGAGATGCTGGGGGCAACCCCAACTGATGACAATGTGCCAGGTGGTCAGGTGGGTCACGGGGATCTCAGGGCCGATCCGGATGGGGAACGGACTGCTGGTGTTGCGGTGGTAATCCGCAGCCAGAGTGCTAGAGGGGTGGAAGGCGCTCCGACCCCTGAGCCGTTCCCTCTGTCACCCGGAGAGGGCACTGAGACCGCCATGACTAACCTCCCCACACTGGTGCCGGAGGAGCCCGGCGGGTATATGACATGCACATCTCTTCTGTCTGGGTCCAGTCAGGAGTTCAGGGACGCTGTCCAAGCTGACTGCAGTCTGGGCGCATTGAAGGAGCGTGCCAATCAACCTCCCTTGCAGTCGGACAAGGACCGCGTGTACTGGGAGCAAGGGAGGTTGTACCGGGAAACGATCCCCACAAAGGGAAAAGAAAGTCGGCTCAGGGAGAAACATTTGGTGGTACCCCAACCCTATCGGGTGGAGTCGTTGCAAATTGCTCATGATATTCCACTGGCAGGCCACCTGGCTCACCTCAGCCACTTATTCTACTGGCCTAAAATGGGGACAGATGTAGCTAAATACTGCCGTTCATGTGACACTTGTCAGAGGATGGGCAAGGCAGGGCAAGGCTCAAAAGCCCCAATGATACCTATGCCCATCATAACCGAACCTTTCCAGCGGGTGGCTGTGGATCTCATTGGACCCCTGTCCATTCCCAGCCGCACCGGGAAACGTTTCATATTGACGGTAGTAGACTATGCTACTAGGTACCCGGAAGCTGTCGCTCTGTCTTCCACCTGGGCTGATGTAGTGGCCAAGGCTCTGGTAGGCATCTTCTCCCGTGTTGGATTTCCCAGAGAGATGCTCACAGACCAAGGTACCCAGTTCATGTCTGCCTTGATGCAAGGCCTGTGTAAGGTAACAGAGGTGCAACATCTGGTGTCCAGCCTGTATCACCCACAGACCAATGGCCTGTGTGAACGGTTCAATGGCACCCTGAAGCAGATGCTCAGGATGTTAGTTGAGTCCCACGGGCGCGACTGGGAGCCTTATCTCCCGCACCTGCTGTTCGCTTACCAGGAGGTGCCGCAAGCCTCAACGGGGTTCTCCCCCTTTGAGCTCTTGTACGGGAGACATGTACGTGGGCCCCTAACTCTTGTGAAAGAGTCCTGGGAAGGAGAAACAGCCATCCAAGGTGTGCCAGTCATGCCCATGGCCCAAGTGCAGACGGCATGGGGTGCTGGAGGTGGGACCCAAGAAGGGGGTGTGCCAAATGTATTGTGGAGGGATGGTTTGGGGAAGCATGATCTCAGTCATTTGCCCAAGGTATCACCATCACCCACCCAAGTACAGGAGGAACAGGATGTAGGTTTGGAAGCAAAGGGGAAGGTGCAGAATCCCCTAGAACTCTCCCAACTAGCGGCTAGTGTGGGAAAGACCCTGAGAGACTGCCGGGAAGGGGTCTCTGAACCGGTACCACAAGGGCCTGGGGTTGCGAGTGTGGATCTGCGGGATGCCAGCACTCAGAACGAGGTCCCAGTGCAGGCCGGGGGTAGCCAGGTGGGCGGAGACTGCCGGGATGGGGTCTCAGCACCGGTACCACAAGGGCCTGGGGTTGTGAGTGTGGGTCTGAGGAACGCCAGCACTCGGGGGAGGGACCCAGAGCAAGCAGGAGGTAGCCAGGTCTACTTACTTCAGAGCCTGAGCCTTAGAAGAGTCTCCATTCAGACAGGAGATGAAGAGGGTATCAGCACGCCAGGAATATGGTCAGGGACCAGCGCAGGTCCTGGCGGGGTGAGGCCGCCAAGGTGTCCGCGGAAGGTGATCTTAGGATCGTCCTTCCTCCCGACACGCTCTAAAAGGGGGAGGTGTGATGAACCGACCTTCAGTTGTACATCTTTCTTAGAAATGTATTTTTACTTGCTCATGTCCTTCCTCCCCCTACCTATTGGAATGTTGTGTTTAACTTGGGTTTTACATTGCTGGACGATACGCTTCACTGGTTTTATGTGTGTTCATGGGAGATGGCTTGCTATAGCCAGGCACTTTTATTATCCCTGGCCAAATGGCGATGGGGGGATAGCAAGCCAGTGACCTTAACTTCACCCATCTCTCCGAGGGTTCTGCAAAGGAGGGAGAAGGGGGGGCTGCCTGGGTGCAAGGGGTGGGTGGAGCACTAGGCATTTGCTGTGGGCAGACCTGGATTCTGGGGTTATTCAGCAAAGAGGCAGTAAGGAGCTCGGATCTGGGAGAAGATGAGAGGGCCTGCCCTACTGAGGAATGATTGAGGGCCTAGCATTGAGGCCTGAAGCCTTTCCCTTTGTTCTGGACGACATGTAGAAGGATTGTTTTAGGCAACTTGCTTAAGCTTGCGCCCTAGGCCCAAAACTCTGCTGTGGCCTAGAGAAACGGACTACGAGTCTATTGTGTTGAGCATGGAAGAGAGACAGCTAGGACAGGGCTGTGTGCTCAGGTATCTTTTCTAATCTTTTATTTCCCTTTTATTTTGTTTTGTATTGTATCATCGCCCCTTTGCTTGCATGTTTATGCTTGATCATATTAATATTGTATATTTCTGTATATGCTATTAATTCATACCGACCCACTTGGGTTATTAAACATATAAAATTTATATCGCTCATTTCGTTTTATCCTATGACCCGGTCTACTCACGGTGTGTGAGTGGGAGGTTAAGAAAGAAGTTTGATCGCAGGCGTGCCAGGCGGCTGGGCGAGGCGATATTCTTCACACCAGCCATTAATTTTTTATTACTTATGCCATTTAATATAGCTATTTATAACTATTATTGGAGCTCAGATGACAAATACACCATTCAAGGTATGCCATTAGGCCAAATGATCTAATACGCTAATAAACCATTGTCTGTTTCCAAGGGAAACTAGCACATGCTAAAAGAAATTGTATATATTAATAGAGAAAAAACATATTAGATTTTTTAGTAGCAAAACAGATTTTAAAAATTAATCAACTCCATAACTCATAACTCCATTTTCAGAAAGCCTTTGGCATGTCTAACTGACATGTGAATGGTCTCAATGGTGGTGGTCCAGGTGATAAGAACCCCTTTAATCACTGGAAAGGGCAAAGGAACTTAGCTGAGCACTGTGCCCCTTTGGCTGTGTTCGGCTCTGCTCAATGCTTCTTGAGAGGTGGGGTTAGTGGAGCTAAATTGCATCAATGATAGCCAAGCATAGTCAAACACAATTGATGGGGTATATCGCTTAAATGAGTGCTTCTGCTCCTTCTTGTCAGTGATCAGTGGTGTTCTTAGCACCCAGAACTCCACCAATCAAAACGTCTGATATGTTACTATGACTTGTCAAAAGTTTTCTAAATGCAGTAGTACACTTTACATTTTGAACTTTTGTTAGAAGGGGAGGTAAATTTTAAAGATTATCTTTCATGCAGTACTGTATATTCTGATGAGCAAACTGATATATATATACTGAATATATACACTGATATACTGAAATATACCGTAACTTATTGATTGAAATCACTTGTTAAAGGGGTTGTCCAAGATCTGAAAATAATTGATTCTGATGACCTATTAACCCAGAACCCACACATCAGCAGATGCAGCCATTGGAAACCATATATAAGGTATAGCAGCCCTGCCCCTATTCAAGCGAATGGAAGCAGGGCTACAGCTTGCCGGTATCACCACTGCAGTGTATGGAGCTCTATACACTGTATACAGCTTCCAATCTGTACACTATAGTGGTGGTGACTGGAATGGTAGCCCTGCTCCAATTCACTTGACTAGGAGCAGGGCTGCTTCCAGCCACATACCTTATATAAGGCTTCTTGCAGCCATAAGAAATTATCGGTGTGGGATCCGGGTGTAGGACCCTTACCGATCTGATACTGCTGATCTATCCTGTTGGTAGGTCATCAGTATCAAATATCTTTAGATCCTGGACAACCCCTTTAATTCTTGGCTAATGAGTCTAGAGGGCGGACTCATATCCTTCAATCATACAAGGAAAGTTGTAATTCATAGAGTTATTACCCACAAATAAGGCAACATGTAACTGCTTTAAATAAGGTTATTCTGTAGCTGCAGAGTCTTACTTTACCAAACCATGAAACACTGGTAGATAACATTACAATTAATTAATTATTGAAACAATACCCAAAAAAGCAAAACATACCACCAGATTTTGTAAGCAACTTTAACAAGCCTGTTTCTAAAAGGTATAGACACATGACAAGATTAAGTATCTGCTCAACCAGGAATGTGCTACTATCCATTACTTGAACAAATGAAAGTCATCTATTAGTAATTGAGAACAAGCACTACAGTAGTTTGAGGTGAGTAATTTGTGTGATCCTTTACTCAATAACTGCTTGTATTACATCTACAAAGCAAGGACATCAAATATAATCAGCACTTAACGGAAATAGAAGGCAGGCCGATACAGGAATATCATGAAAGATAATCAAATCATTAGCCTCATCAGAAGGAAATGGTTATTGTCAAGTCTTCCCATGCTCTTAGCTCACACAAGGACAGCAATGAATACTCGCTCTTCTCAAATACCATTCATCTGATGGCAAGAAAATTGCAGTTTATGGATTTTTGGAGATGCCAAGACAGACATTAGGAAAATACTACTAACAGCTCCAAAGTTCTACCTGTAAGTTGAATTTTCAATATTGTTAAAGGGAGTCTGTCAGCAGGAAATTCTGTATCAAACTAATGACATTACCTTGTAGGATTGCATCTACTCTTTCTGAAGATGTCTTTCTTATTTTGCATTACAGCTTCATTTTCCTGAAAATCAGCATTTTATTCTTATGCAAATTATCTGAAAAGGGCTTTAGGGTCGTTTCTTCTGCTGCGGCTTCACCGTCGGCTCTAAATAACCACCCCTAACTGCCACCCAGCTCCTGCACCAGTTGCTTAGGTGACATCTCACACTTTGTGTGCATTTTGGGCCAGTTGTCTGGAGCAAAGAGCAAAGCCCCAGCAGGAGAGAACACACTTCCCCAAATCCCCTTTTCAGCAAATTTGCATAAGAATAAAACACTGATGTTCAAGAAAATGGAGCTGCAATGCAGAATAAGGAAGTAATCTTTGGAAAGTGTGGAAACAGTGCTACAAAGTACTGTCATTAGTTTAATACCATTCTTCCTGCTGACAAACTCCCTTTAGAATTGTAGGTGATGCACTTTTTTTTTACTTAAATTAATGCATCTTTGGCTAAAAATTGAACTTGCAATTAGGTTTTATTAAAAACTTTTAACTATAGACTGTATGTATTCTCATACATAGCAGGCTGCTCCCTGCCATACAGTGTGAAATCTATAAGATGAGGTCTCTGACTGCTTGGTTCGTAGCCCTTCTCTCTGTTTTCCTGAAAACAAATCTAAGCTGCCATCTTTACAACCAAATAAAATGAACGGGATGTCAGCTGTATGAATATTCAGGAGAGCAGAGAAAGTATACAGACTGTGCTGACTGAGAGCTTGTCTGACGGATTTTACACTGAACAGGAATGAGCAGCCTTCCATATATGAGAATACACACAGGCTACAGTTGAAAATTTAAAAAAAAAAACAAAAAACAACTGACTACAAAAATACATTTTTAGCCACATATGTATGCATTTCAGTAATGTTAATAAGTGATAAGGACAAACAGATGGCTCAAGAAGAGAGCCCTTTAGACAGGAGCTATCTTTCAATTCCTTCGCCATTAGTCTATTGGGTCCACTAAGTAGAGGAAAGCCCTGTCAATTGGTGCTATCCATTTTTCACAGGGACTGAAGTGATGAGCAGCAAGCCCGAAAACCAGCCTGCATCCACTTTCCTAACTGCTGATTCCCGTATTTACAATGACTATGACACTTCAAGTCCCAAACACCTAAGCCTTGAGGTACCCACAGTTATCAATCCCCACATTGATATAGAGCTGGAATCTGCTGCATCAAGGAGAGATTTCTGTACAAGCTGATATTGTACTCAATAAAAATTATGCAATACATTCCAAAATTATATAATTTAAGGATATATCCATCAAAAAATGTAAAAGTGTCAACTTATTAGAAAAACAGAAGTTAGAACAGTAGCCAGTTTGGTAGTGTCAAGTAGCAACTGCAAAAAGCTAATTTTAGAGTATATATAAGGAGTAATAAACCTACAATCTAAATATAATCCTGTCCCTTAATAAAGCCTTTGTAAAACCATATCTCAAATATGGCATCCAGTTTTTGGCTTCATACCACTATAGGGGAGAAATGGAGAGGGTTAAAAGTAAGGGACTAGATTAATAAATGGAATGGGAGGTCTATCTTACAATGAGAGGCTGTAAAATCTGGTCAAAAACTTTTAACTGTAGACTGTGTGACAGTCATGGCCAAAAGTTTTGAGAATGATACAAATATTAATTTTTACAAAGTCTACTGCTTCAGTTTTTCTAATGGCAATTTGCATATACTCCAGAATGTTATAAAGAGTGATCAGCTTAACAGCAATTACTTGCAAAGTCAATATTTGCCTAGAAAATGAACTTTATCCCGCAAAACACATTTCAACATCATTGCAGCCCTGCCTTAAAAGGACCACCTAACATCGTTTCAGTGATTGCTCCATTAACACAGGTGTGGGTGTTGATGAGGACAGGGCTGGAGATCAATCTGTCATGATTAAGTAAGAATGACACCACTGGACACTTTAAAAGGAGGCTGGTGCTTGCCATCATTGTTTCTCTTCTGTTAACCATGGTTATCTCTAAAGAAACACGTGCAGTCATCATTGCACTGCACAAAAATGGCCTAACTGGGAAGAGTATTGCAGCTAGAAAGATTACACTTCAGTCAACAATCTATCGCATCATCAAGAACTTCAAGGAGAGAGGTTCCATTGGTGCCAAAAAGGCTCCAGGGCTCCCAAGAAAGACCAGCAAGCGGCAGGACCGTCTCTTAAAAGTGTTTCAGCTGCGGGATCGGGCTACCAGCAGTGCAGAGCTTGCTGAGGAATGGCAGCAGGCAGGTGTGAGTGCATCTGCACGTACTGTGAGGCAGAGACTCTTGGAGCAAGGCCTGGTCTCAAGGAGGGCAGCAAAGAAGCCACTTCTCTCCAGAAAAAACATCAGGGACAGACTGATATTCTGCAAAAGGTACAGGGAGTAGACTGCTGAGGACTGGGGTAAAGTCATTTTCTCTGATGAATCCCCTTTTCGATTGTTTGGAACATCTGGAAAACAGCTTATTCGGAGAAGAAGAGGTGAGCGCTACCACCAGTCTTGTCTCATGCCAACTGTAAAGCATCCTGAAACCATTCATGTGTGGGGTTGCTTCTCAGCCAAGGGAATCGGCTCTCTCACAGTCTTGCCTAAAAACACAGCCATGAATAAAGAATGGTACCAGAATGTCCTCCAAGAGCAACTTCTCCCAACCGTCCAAGAGCAGTTTGGCGCTCAACAATGCCTTTTCCAGCATGATGGAGCACCTTGCCATAAAGCAAAGGTGATAACTAAATGGCTCAGGGAACATAACATAGAGATTTTGGGTCCATGGCCTGGAAACTCCCCAGATCTTAATCCCATTGAGAACTTGTGGTCAATCATCAAGAGACGGGTGGACAAACAAAAACCAACAAATTCAGACAAAATTAAAGCATTGATTCTGCAAGAATGGACTGCTATCAGTCAGGATTTGGTCCAGAAGTTGATTGAGAGCATGCCAGGGAGAATTGCAGAGGTCCTGAAGAAGAAGGGTCAACACTGCAAATATTGACTTGCTGCATTAACTCATTCTAACTGTCAATATAAGCTTCTGTTACTCATAATATGAATGCAATTATATTTCTGTATGTGATAAAAACATCTGACAAACACACATAAAAACCAGAGGGCAGCAGATCATGTGAAAATATAATATTTGTGTCATTCTCAAAACTTTTGGCCATGACTGTATTCTCATACATAGCAGGCTGCTCCCTGCCATACAATGTGAAATCTATCAGATGAGGTCTCTGACTGCTTTGTTTGTTACCCTTCTCTCTGTTCTCCTGAACATAAATCTAAGCTGTCATCTTTACAAGCAAAGAATTAGCTCATTACTTAAAGCATGCATGCCTCCAATGATAAAACAAGTATACATTAATGTAGAGTGGAATAGAAGAAACTTTTTACTATATTCTGTTAAAGAAATAGTTTCCTTTGCCACTTTTCAGGATAAGTTACTTTTTACATAGAAGTCTGTGGAGAGGGAGGGGAAGATGCTGAAGACACACGTATAACTGAAGCTGCTAAACTCTGCTACACTGTAAGTGAGAGAGAACTCTTCTGACACTGCTGTACAGGACTGTACAAAGGACCAAGGCACCTTCCTTTCCTATGGCGGGAAGGTGACTCTGACATAGCAAAGTGTTCTGTACAGTTACAATAGTTAAGCTAAGAGGTATAAATGACAGATACTATGACAACATTCATAAAATAGCCCAAATCTAATAACAAATGGAATAGAGGGTAAAATATATCTAGTAATGAATGATGTATAATTGATCTGCGAAAGGCTGGAAATGTGTCATATGATGTATCTTTTAACAGCCAAAAGAACTATGTAAGTACATTTGCTGACTTGTACTCTCTAATAGTGTTCCCACTGACATTTTACCCTGTCCCACTGCCAGGAGTTATTTTTGATTGATGCCAGTAAGTGCTCTTGTTCCACATAAAGTACAGTACAGTACATCTCTGTTTTCGAGAAATGTTACATAGTTTGAGCAACTAAAGTGTTACTGCCCTGGCTATCCAAACAATGTAATCTCAGAATTACAGAATGCAATCTGTTTTATTTTTCTACAAAATATTCAGCTAAAGTTACAGCATCTGCTTCTAGTGTCGCTTGTTAATGTGCAATATGCATTCAGGCATGCAGGTACATATGAGAGAACAGAGAAATGTCAACACTGAGATGAGCCGGCAATAGAAACAGATGGCTCATTCACTTAAACATGGTGTCTTGTCAACTTTGGTGGAACAAATGGTACTTATGCGATTCCCTTCTCCTACATAAAATGGATTCTTTTAAATACTAACAAGGAATTGATGATGTCTGTTTTCAATTCATTGGTTCTGGAAAAAAATATTTAATTATTATCCGACTAAATCTGTCCTGTCTAGTCTAGATTATAGGATACATTAAAGAGTTTTTCCAGGCTTATTTTTCTGATGACCTATCATCAGGCTAGGCTATCAATATCTGATTTGTGGGGCAGACACCCAGACACAGCACTGAGCTACTATTTGGGACTTCTGCCAGGCTTGGTACTATACATTGTAAAAAGCCGGAAACAGATCGTTCCATACATAATGTTTAATGGCCGTGTGATGTTACTACAGCTCAGCTCAAATAGGAAAGCCCAGGAAACCCCTTTCATGTACAGCAATACATTATACCATCTTTTCACATGTTTTAGATAGAGTTTCACCTAGTCCTGTGGAAATTAATGAAGTAGTGAGACTTTCAGGATATGTATGAATATTGCATTCTTGAAGCATAACAGTATCTTGACAAAGCTCTTCTGGCTTCAGTGCTGAAATCTCCCAGAATTCCTGGATGACTCAATGGAAGGAATTTATGATTCCCTCTGCACCAGAAAACTTGTAATAATTCTGGTGCACTGGCCTTTTTGGCGCCAAAGACACAACACTTCCCTCTTTTTACAAAAATGGGTAGAGTAGGGTGGAAAGTAAGGTGGGACATGGACGAACTTAGTATAACTCATGCCAGAAACCTGACTGGTACACATTCTTGTGTACATGACTATGCCTGAAGTATTAAATGGTCAATAACTTTTCAGACAAATTGGTCTCACTTAATAGAGCATATGACTCTGGACCAAAATATAATGCACTTTTAAAAATGTTTCTGCTTTCTGCATGAAAAACCTCTGTAAAGTTCCTGCCACTATCTCTCTCCCTTCTAGCTAATTTGAAGTTCATTCTCTATTACTAGGGATGTCCCAACCATAGATAGATTAAAAAAAAAAAACAAGACAGCTTCACAGTGAGTGGAAGGAGGAGGGACTAATCTCTTCATACAGTGGATGGAGAGGGGAGGGGCTGATTCACCTCACTTCCTTCGCACACATCGGCAAACTGCTTTCTCTGTGCACTGGATTAAACATTCAGCAGCAATTCACAGCTTACAATGTAAGAAAAGTCTTCTTTGTACTTGTATCTACTTCTGGATGCCTGTGTGGTTATAGATGGGATGTTATTAAAAGACAGCAAGCAGCTTTCCTGCATCATACCGGCATGTATTTGAAGCATCTCTGGGATTTTCTCAGCTATTTGTTTACTATTGCACAGTTGCTCCTGGCAGAATTACATGTAAATAAACTAGTAGTAGTTATAATGGATAGGTTATGCACTTAAAAACTAGAATAATATGTACCAAATTTCAGATTTCAAATATAGGAAGGACAAGTTGTATTTTAGTATGATTTGCTCTTTATTGTTTTGAGTGCCAGAATCTGGTATTCTCCAGATACAGTAAAATAAGAAATTCAATGTTTCTATAAAGTTTTTTAATGGTTTAAATAGGATAACTTGGTAATTCATACAGATGCTTTACATACAGCAGATGAAGTAAGTATTAAACACGTCACCAATTTTCTAAGTAAATATAGTTGTAAAGGTTCTATTGACATGACATTCTCACCAGATATCAGTAACAACCCATCCAATCTAAACAGGCAAAGAAATCAAACCAGAGATGTCCATAAATTATGTGCAATAATGAGAAATGACACAGGGAAAAAGTATTGAACACGCTTACTGAAAATTAATGTAATACCTCGTACAAAAGCCTTTGTTGGTGATAACAGCTTCAAGCTTGGATCTTGGACTGTTCTTCTGATAATTCTTTTCACTCTGTCTGAAATCTTGTGGGGGGCAGCTGGTCATGGCCGGTTTATGGTTAAATGATGTTCTTTCCAATTCTGGATTATGGCCCAAACAATGTTCACTGGAAGTTTCAGTAGTTTAGAAATTCTTCTGCAACCAATGCCATCAGTATGTCTTGCAACAATAAGGTTGCAAAGGTCTTGAGACAGCTCACTGGTTTTACCCATCATGAGATGTTTCTTGTCTGGCACCTTAGTAATCAGACACCTTTTTATAGGAAATCAGATGAATCAGCTGATACTATTTTTCCACTAAGTGGCAGGATTGCTTTCTAATTCCTGATAGATTTCAGCTGGTGTCATGACTTTCCATGGATTTTTGCAGCTCTCTTTTGTTCAATACTTTATTAAACATAACTTAATTTATGGACATCTATGGTTAGATTTATGTGCCTGTGTAGCTTGGATGGGTTGTTACCGACATCTGGAGAGAATTTCATGACAATAGCACCTTAATAAATGTTTACTTAGAAAATTGGTGACGTGTTCAATACTTATTTCACCCACTGTACTTTATGCTGTATTTGTCAAGGTAAAGGGACTGTCTCACAAAGACAACCCAGTTTATATACTCTATTAGAGAATATATATCACAGAGGGAAACCCCCACTCAGGTACCTCCTCTATGAGCTATAACAGCTAACCATTCTGTAAGGGCATCTTCTGTTCTAGTGGAGTCACGCCAACCATGTATTATATGATCATTCCTCTGAATGGCCATTATGAAATAATAATTTACCCCTATAGCTGCTTTAGATTCCCCCCCAGCAAGATCAGCAGTTTCCCTGGGTTTTATCAGTTTGCCACTTTCTGAAAAGAGTTGTGGATCACCTGTTCAAAACACTTCTGCTTCACAGGCCTTGTGATTTCACTTTATCAGTCAAGCAAATGGGGATAACTTGGAATACCAAGTATAGTCGCTCAAAAAATGTACAGCATTGTGTTTGGTAACTACTGAAGGGGTTGCAGCGCTCATGTAAACACTGTCTCTTTTACTCAAGCACTTGCCAAGGATCCTACAGAAAAAGAACTAAGGATGGGAAAACCAAATTCATTTAGAACCAGATTCAACCTGAAATTTCCATAGCTTTTAGGTTCGCCCGAACATGAAAATTTTGGGGTTAGTCAACCACAAAATAATATTATACTCTGGTGTGTCCTCAGAATCCAGAGTATAATAAGTGGAGGGTCAGGGGAGGTGAGGGAAAATAACAAACACTTATACTCACCTTGCCTTACCTCTCCTGGGTGTCCCGCATTTCTTCGGCATCCTCGTCAGGCCTCTTAATTCCTCTGGCTGATATCATGTGCCCTGGGGTCACTGCCGAGGCCTGTGATTGGTCCTCAACAGTCACATGGGGTGCAAGGCCTGTGAATCTGGGGTGAAGGACGTTAGAAGGAAGGCTAACATCAGAAGAGGCCTGAGGAGCAGGTCTAGAGGATACCAGATGCCCAGGAGATGTGAGGCAAGGTGAGTATAATTGTTTGATGAGACCCGAGTATAATAATGGCACTTCCAGTTCTATCTAAACAAGTTAAGTAACGAACCAGAGCGCCGAACCTCATGAATAATCATGTAAACAAAATTACAAAATGTGCAATGTATTAATAAGGTACTATAGCAGAATAGTTACATAAATATGAATATATATATATATATACTCCCACTGAATATTAATATTATAAACCAACCAATTGTAAATGTGGAACCCGGAATACATGTTCATATTTCTTGGTGCAGTGATCCTAGTACATCAACATGGATTCCACAATTATAAACATTTTTTTTTCAAAAAAGACTGCAAACATGTCAGAAGGATTAATGGAGCGTAAACTCAATTTCTTTTACATTCTCAGAGGATATATTCCATGGACCATGGCAAGTTCCCCTGCCTTCACTCATGGAGATCAGAACAGTCACATTGTGATGGAATGCAGAAAGCAGGAACCTGGCATTTGGCTTTAGCCTTCAGTTTGAAGAAAAAAAAATCTAAAGTAAATAGTGACCTTAAAAAATGGCCAATACTGCCCTTTCATTGTCAAGTCGGTTCATGTGGTGTTAAAATGCTTTTAAGAAACTGGATGAGGCCAAGCTGAAGAAGTGGCCTGCAACCGAGTGACTTACTTGTTCTGATTTAAACAACCACTGAAGAAATGTTCTTAAACTGTAATCTCAGTAACACAAAATAGACTTTAGAGCTTTCAGCCGTGAAATGTATCTGTTGCTGTAAGCATCAAATGGATCTTACAGTAATGCTTTGCCACCTCCTAGAGCACCCCAGTCTGGTCCAGATATCAAGTAAAGAGTCATTTCACTAGGTCATTAAAAATAAAAAAAGAAAGATCATAGAAAATAGGTATTTCTATGAACTGGGGTTTGAATCACAATTTCTCAAGAATTATTTTTTAGATTATTAAAAAAAAACTTTTTCTGTGACAAACTTTAAAGGGACTGCCTTCTAAAAATAGGGAGATGAGCTGCAATACATAGACTGATGCATAGACAGGTGTGGTGTTGTGCTTGGAAGAAAGCTGCCATGTTTTTCTAAAGATGAGAAATACTTAGTGTAATACAGCTTTGACAAAAAGAAATTGGTAGTGCTCAGGAGAAGAGGAAGTGGAATGGAGAGAGTGCACTCGCACAGATAAAATTGTGATCAGTGGTCTGGATGTACTCTCCCTTTAAACTATCAAGAACAGGCACACCCCATATAGGAGTATCAAGATGCAATATATGAATGCGATCAGTGGTCTGGATGTACTCTCACCTTCGACAGTTGTGAAAAGTCACAACTGCTATAGAAGCATCAAGGTACAACGATATCGCAGGAAGCTGCAGGACGTCTGGGCATCTGGATACTCTGAATCCAGGCGGGATACAATGTGGTATGAAGAGGGGAGCAAGATTCCCAAAAAAACAGAGAGGAACATTCTTGTCTTCCAGTAAATGTCCTTTATTTAGTTGCTCAAAACACACAACGCGTTTCGGGGATTAGTGGCCCCTTTCTCAAGTGTATATTAGGCATAATAATAATTATGTCTAATGGGTACCTAATCCCCGAAACACGTTGTGTGTTTTGAGCAACTAAATAAAGGAAATTTACTGGAAAGCGTGGAGGTTCCTCTCTGTTCTTTTGGGGATCTTGCTCCCCTCTTCATACCACGTTTTTCTAATTCTGGAGAATCCCTTTAATTTTTCAAACAGATATCACATTGACATAAAATACTGTGCAAATATATCAGGCAGGTGTGTTGAAATGCTACATGTAAGAACACTTTCAAAAATAGAAGAGGGATTATAGTGGTTCTTAAAGCCATCTCAAAATATCATTTAGACTGAGGAAAATATTGGTTTAAAAGAAGAAGCTAGGCCAACTTTTCACTCTGTGAAAACAGACATAGATAGTGCCAGATGAATACACCCACTCCAAATTCAGGGCTTCTATATTGACCATGTGACACTATTATAGGACCCATGGCCATTATTTACAGTCATGTGAATAAGGGCTGTCTGTGTACTTGCACAGACAGTCAAAGCTGGTTTTCACTGACATTAGGTCTGTGAAAACAGCACAGCCGTGTGCATAAGGCCATACTGTACTTTATGTAATTTATTTGGTTTGATTAATCTGACCCAAAAAGCCCATGCATCACTAAAGTACTGTGCAAAGGTTTTAGGGAAGTGTAGAAAAAAATGCTGCAACATAACAATGCTTTCAAAAATAGAAGTGTTAATAGTGTATTGATGCCAATTAACAATATGCAAAGTAAATTAACAAAATAATAATCTAAATTACATTAATATTTGGTGTGACCATCTGTTGCCTTCAAAAAACATCAACTCTTCTAAGTACACTTGCAGGCTAAGGCCCCACATTGCATCCGGCAGCAAAAAAAGCGCTGCGGGAAAAGCCGTGGCGGGAACACATCACTATTATTCCAACAGCGCTTTCCACAGAAAGTTCGCAGAGGTTTTCTATGCGGACTTTCTGCTTCAATTATATCTATAGAGAAACCACCGGCGTTTCTTTTGGAAATCGCCACGTGTCCGCTCCACATATTTTCCCAAAATACACTTTGCTGTGACTGTAAAACACTGCGTTTTTTCCCGCTGCGTTTCTGCCATGTGGGGCCCCGGCTGCACACAGGTTTTGAAGAAACTCAGCTGGGAGGTTGTTCCAAACATCTTGAAGATCCAACCTCAGATCTCTTGCATATGTAGTCTTGCCCAAATCCTTCTTGTCTATGCATGTAAACCCAGACAGATTCGCTGAAGATAGCTCTCAATGACTGATTTGTTATATGTTTGGGGTCATTGTCTTGCAGCAGCATAAATTTGGAGCCAATCAGACATCTCCCTGATGGTACAAATTGACTTTTTTTACAGCCAAATTTGAAGAAGCACCAAGAAACGGACAATGTTGAGGACTGTAGTCACAGTGATTTAGATTTCTCTTTTGTTCATTCACTTTGCATTGTGTTAATTGTCAAAAATAAACTATTATTAACTATTTTTGAAAGCATTCTTACTTTGTGGCATCTTTTCCACGTCTGCCTAAAACTTTTGCACCATACTGTAGATCCTGTAAATTATAAGGTAAGTGTATAATGCTTTCTTTCTCTCCATGGCACCACTACAAGGTGTTTAAAGAGGACCTTTCACGACCTCATGTATATGCTGTTTTACATACCGCTAGAAAACCAACAGCGCGCTGAATTCAGCACACTACCGGCTTTCCTGTTATATGCCCCGGGGCTGGAGATATCGGGGGTCTAAATTTCAGCGTTCACTGTCAGAAGGGAATTCCTGACAGTCTAGCTGCGCTGGGAGGAACGCCCTCCCTGACTGTGCTTGTCCATAGCACTGTACTGAGGGGGCGTTCCTTACAGCTCAGCGTCATCACTGGGCGGTAAGGAACGCCTCCTCTCTCTGTCCTCATCCATAGCCGAGTACTGTCACAGGGGACGTTCCTTACAGACCCCGATATCTCCAACCCTGGGGCATATAATGGGAAAGCCGACAGTGTGATGAATTCAGCTCACTGTCAGCTTTCTAGCGGTATGTAAAACCGCATATACATGAGGACATGAAAGGTCCTCTTTAAATGTATGTTGCACAGTTTCCCAACAGATCACGGGGGGGGGGGTCTTACAAGGATGACACCCAGTTATCAGCTTATAGTTGAGGGAACCTTCTTGCAAGAATGCATTGTTAAAAGTTGACAACCCTTTACGTACATCATATAACTATTGTACTTTGCCTATACCCAAATGGTCGATTTAAGGCTCCACTCATCTCTTACAGGATGAGAGCTACAAAAATTGTTCTGTTTAGATTTTGTGGTTCTTATTCTACACTACAAGTTTTTATGATAATTTCCCCTTATGCTCACTTCACAGTTCTCCTGAGAAAAAAAGTTAAATGCAAACATTTAGGTAAATTATCACATTTGCATCTGCTCAATGCAGAAATTCTGAGTGTATAATACTGAGAAAGAGGTACAATATTATAAATGCTTTTCAATTAGGGAGAGCTGGTATTGTAGCTTAAAGGTGGCCAGAAGAGCCATCATTTAGGGCAACATGACAAGTGTGAAATTGGAGCATTAGTAAAGTAGTTACCATGCATAGTTGACTCTCAGATAAAGTAGGCTCATTGCAGTCTGTATACAGGCTGATGGTTCTTGTGTAATGGATTATTTAACCTTTTTGCTCAATGTATCATATAATACACTTTTGTTCCCAATCAGTGGCATAAAGAGACTACACTATACACTAAGTTCCCCATGAGTCTTAATCTTACTCCCCCAAAGTGGAGACAGCAAAATCACCGTTATATTAAATGTCCAGGAATTTACCAGTGATTGATATATATTACTAACAGCTAATAATCCTGGAGGTTTGGATGCATTGTTGATACAGGAAAATGTGCAAATATTTAATTGTATTTTGTCAAACTAGCCTCAAAAC
Organism: Leptodactylus fallax; assembly: GCA_947044405.1. Lineage (NCBI taxonomy): Eukaryota > Metazoa > Chordata > Amphibia > Anura > Leptodactylidae > Leptodactylus > Leptodactylus fallax. Next base: position 748,277 of record CAMRHE010000008.1, read on the forward strand.
TGATCTCCAATAAATCCATGGGTGTTATATGAAAATCTGAAATAAGAAACTATATATATATATATATATATATATATATATATACACACAAACCATTTCTGAAAAAGTTTTTGCAGTGTGGCAGGTCACATTACCCTGCTGAAAGAGGCCACTTTCTTAAAGAAATTAGTCTGCACCAATGTTAGGTAGGTGGTACATGTCATGTAACATCCATATGCCAGGAGACAAGGTTTCCAAGCAGAACAATGCCCAGAGCAGTACACTGACTTGGTTGGCTTGCCTTATTCCCATAAGGAGTTCTGATGACATCTCTTCCCCAGGTAGGCAATGCACCTGGCCATTCACATAATGTAAAAGAAAATGTAATTCAACAGGCCATTTTCTTCCATTGTTCCATGATCCAGTACTGATGCTCACATGCCCACTGTAGCAAGGATCAGCCTTAGGTTGGATGCCCCCCATGCATCATAAGAAAAACAGGATTTATATATCCTTATGCTAAGGCCTCACATTGCGGAAAAGCTGCTTTTTTTTGTTGCAGCTTTTGTTACGGATTTTTGAGCCAAAGTCAATAGTGGTTTGAAAAGAAGTGGGAAATATAAAGGAAGCTCTTATACTTCTCAGTTCTGTGAAATCCACTCCTAGTGCAGCAGATTGATATACAGGTTTGTGTGTAAATATTCACTATAATTTATATTTTGTTTATGGAAATCTCTGCTCTTTCTTTGCAATGAAATCAAGGAGGCGGTGTTATCAGTGATTGACAGCTGTGTCTGTATGCACAGTCATAGAGGGGAGACTGTCAATCACTGATAGGACCGCCCCTGAAGCTTTTACCACAAAACTATATATTAATCTGCTGCTCAGCTCCTCCTGCTCTATAACATGATGCCTGCAGATTGCACTACTTTTTCCTGGTGAAAGGTTCTCTTTAACTTCACATTTGATGGCTTTGTATCTCTTATCTACAGCATTTTTATTCTAAGAAATGTAAGTTGCATTGCTGCCAATTTGTCAAAAGCATATTGTTTCGATCTGTTTTCAACACGTGTTTTAGAAGACAGGTTTTGTATTCACAATTTTACCCTATTATCACATATTTTTTTCCCTGGCGTTATTCACAACATGGCAAGGAAGGTATAGAAACACAGCATCTTCTGCAGCTGTTCCTAAATGTCACACAGTGAGCTAGCTGGCAATGGGCTAGCAAAGCTTCTGGCAATCTCCCCATAGACCATATGTGTGCCTTGGACTCCAAGTCATGAGGACACAGGATGCATCAAATAGAAGCTGATATTAAAATGACTATGGAAAGCCCAATATTTATTGTGAGAAGGGTTATAAAACTGTATAGCAATATTACCAATGCATTATATTCATATCAAGCGAGAGAGGAAACAGAATTGATCATGGTTTATTAAATACAAATGGGCATTAGTGTCAAAGCCATTGTGTGACTTTTATGGCATCGGCTTTTTCATTTGCTACAACAGATAGTGCAAACGCTTTCAGCTGTAGTTGCAAATTAGCAGAATAGTCATGGCTAGCACAAACCATTGCAAAAGCTGAAACAACCCCTTACAAAACTCATAATGTAAAGTTACAAAAATCCATTTCACCAATTGCTTCAGCCAACAGTTTAAGGCTGAGCACAGGCTGTTTTATGGGTATATTTACATGTAGCAGATGTAGTGTAGAAATTTCTGAAGTAGAAAACTAATACTAAGGTTGTTTCTGTAACATGTGCATGGATTTCAGCAAGCAGATGAATAGATTTAGATTTTTTTTTTTAATAGACAAAACTGCTTATGAATCCAAAATGGTACATTAGTGTAATATTTTCCCTTATACTTCCCCTGTAGGATCCACCTCAGTACTTGGAAAAACAAACATCAAACATTGTATTAAACTGCTCTGTGTAAATCTGGTCTTAGGCCGGGTTCACACTGTGCTTTTTGTTACTCAATAACTGCATGCTTTTCTAATTGCAGTAATTCCTCCTAGCACATGTTACTCTGCATTTCACTTGTTAGCTAATGGAAATTAAATTGAAAGCCTCTGGTTTGCTGGCATAGTACCAATTCTGTTTCCATAGTAAAATGTGCAACTCATTACTGCAATTAGATAAGCATATAGATTGTAAGCCCTTGCCGCAGGGCCCTCTTGTCTTGTATATTTTGTGCACCGTATGTAAACCCTCAAATGTAAAGCACCATGAAATTAATGGTGCTATATAAATAAACAACAATAATAATAATAAGCATGAAGTTTTAGGATTCTTTAACCCCTTCCCGACATCTCTCCTAATAATTCAGCGGATGTGGGGTATTTAAATATGGCGGCTGCTCAGGAGCTGAGGGGCCACCATAGGAGCTGGGTCTCTGCTGTATTATATAGCAGAGACCCAGCACTAATACCCCGGCAACATTAAGACACCCCCCTCCTAGTGCCTCGATCAAAGCTGATTGAGACGCCATTTTGCCAGCGGTGCTTATTGAAGGCTCCCAGACTTGTCTGCTATTTACTTCTATTGCAGCCTGCAATAGAAGTGACAATATTTTGCACTTTAGACCCCTAGGGAGTCTAATAAATGCAAGACAAAAATGTTTTAAAAAGTTAAAAAAAAATATATAAAAAAATAAATAAAAAATATTAAAAATTCAAATCACCCCCCTTTCCCTAGAACACATATAAAAGTACTTAAATACTGTGAAACACATACACATTAGGTATCCCTGTGTCTGAAAATGCCCAATCTGCAAATCTATAAAAATATTTTTCCTGTACAGTGAACTACATAGTGGGAAAAAAAAAACAAAAAAGTGCTGAATCGACGATTTTTCGTCTTTTGTCTCTGATAAAATTTTGAATAAAAAGTGATCAAAGTTAGACCAAAATGGTATAACTAAAAAGTACACCTGACCCTGCAAAAAAAGATGCCCTATGCATCCTCAAACACGGAAAAATAAAAAAGTTATGGTTGTCAGAATATGACGACTTTGAGAAAAAAAATTTTTTTTGCAAAGTTTTAGATCTTTGTTAAGGGGTTAAAATGTAAATAAAACTATATAAATTTATATCCCCGGAATTGTACCAAAACATAGAATACAGATTACATGTCATTTTGAAAAATGAAAAATGAAGTCCATAAGAAAGTCGCACAAATGCACTTTTTGTCCAGTTCCACCCAATTCAGAAAATTTTTCCAGCTTTCCAGTACATTGTACAGAATAATAAATGATACCAATATGAAGAGCAATTTGTCCCGCAAACATTAATCTGTAACATGGCTCTGTGAACGGAATAATAAAAAAGTTATGGGGTTTGGGAGGCGGGGAGTCAAAAACAAAAATCAAAAAATGTCACTGACAGGAAAGAGTTAATAGGACAACCGCACATTGATGTACAATGCAGAGATTATCATCTATTTATGAACATGCAAATCAACCTGCAAGTGCAGTAAAGATGGGTCCAGCTTGACAGATTTGCCTATGGACAGCTGTGACAGGGGTAGAGGCTGAAAATGTCATTCCCAGCTTAAGGAGTGACATTCGGCTGTGGAGAACACTCAGAGCACTTGTGGCTATCTGTAGGCAAATCTGGAAAATCAGGCCCCGCCCTAATGCACTTGAGATTGATTTGCATATCTGTAAAATATTATTATCTCTGCATTGTTTCATCAGTTTGTGGCTAAATGGTATTCTTCTGCTTCTGCAAAGGCCCCTACATAGCACTATTATTGGTTTGGGAGGCATTTGTAGGCTTGACAGACTCCCCTTAACACTGCAGTCAATCATGACTTATAGCAAATGGAAAGTGTTCCATTTATTTCAGTCTCTCTGACAGTTTTACAGTCATTTGCTCTGATTCTCTGACAGAACAAAACAATAGACTGTTAAACAGTACTGTGAAAGTTTTTTGCTCTTTTTGAGGTGAATGAGTTTGAGGTTATCTTGTGTCTGAATGAGCACATGTATGCACACATAGGACAGATTTCTTGCAGAAAATCCATTGTATGCAGTCACAAAAATATCTGCAACAAATTTGGCAGCTGTGAACACATCTTTTTTCATACATCAATAGTGCAACTGAATTCAAGAAACTTTGTAATTTCTTATTAGAGAAAGCTACACTTATCAGATGCCTTGAAACTCCCTCTGCAAGCTCAATTGACTGCTCAAATGGTGACAGGCTGCAGCCCATAGATGTCTATGGAGAGAGAGGATAGGAGCTGAGTGATGCTAGGTTCACACCTCCACCTGGGTTTCCGTTCTTCAGGTCCGCTTGGGGACTATAGACTATAATGGGGTCCGCTGGGTTTCCACCTGGTTTACACCCAAAAATGCATAAAAATGCGGTGAGAAAAGTCCTGCTTGCAGGACTTTTCTCTCTGCATTTTTTAAGCAGATTCGGGGACAGAAACCCCAAATGGTATTCAGCATCTAGCCTGAGAAAGACACACACAGACATGCTGCTGCAGCTAACAGTAAATTTTTAGTAGTTGTTGACCAGTTATTCATAGCAATATGGACCATACTGATATGAATACAGCAATTGGGTAATATAGAAAATGTACTGTTATTTGTAGCTTTATGTGTGTATCTGTGTCTCTGCTTCTCTCTCACTCAGCTCTTCATCCATCCTCCCCTCTTTCTAGTCTTCTATGACCTGCAATCTTTCAACACTGATTTCAGCAGTGAATTATTTGAGGCAGAGGGAGAACCTGATAGGTGAATAATGAAGCAGGGAAGTCAGTCTGCCTCTTTCTTCCCCCCCTAATCTCATAGTTAAATACCTGTGCTATGGGGGCTGGCTGACGTGTACAGTCACTCACTGTCAAGCTATGCATGGGATTGATATTTACAGGTGCTGGAGGCTGATATTAATGGAGGTGGGGCGATCATCTGTAATAAAGCACAGAGGTTACCATGCCAAGGAGTTGTGGCTTGCGTGTCACTCTTGGTACTCATGTTGGGGATTGACAACCCCAGCATTAAATCCACTCCTGACTTTGAGTCAAAAAGTCTGCAACAAAAAAGTTGCTTTTCTGCATTGTATGTCCTCAGCCTAAAACTTCTTTTTGAATAAAAGAGAAAACATTTTACCTTTAGATTTTGTGTAGGAAAATGTTAGCTTGTGTTTGCATCTCCTCCTTCTGTGACATCACCCTTACACTTCTACAAAATTCCTGGTCTTTATGTTTTACTGCTGTGAGTAATTGTTCTCTTCAGTTGTACACTGTATATGATGTATGCTGACATTATTGACCTTGTAATCTCTCCATATCTATGATGTATCTTCCCGCTATGATACCTTTGGCTGAGGAATCCCCTTACTGCCAGCTATATGTTGTTATTGAATGCCTTTCTTACTTATAAGAAAACTAAATACAATAAAAAAAAAAAAAACACCAGTGACTTTAACATTATGTCCTCTCTCTATCTGAAACCTAATCTAACAAAAAATGTTGTGTTTCCACCACCTACTAACTAACCCTGATACTTCCACTTCAGTCTGTGTTCTTACCATAACACTGAGGCAGCATACCTACAGTCTAGGGATTATGTTTGACTCAAACCTTTCCTTTACCTGCACCTCAAAATCATCTCCAGAATCAACCCCTTTCCTTACCTTAGAAACATCAAAAAACCTTATTGTTGCCCTTATTCATTCTCATCTTGTCTACTGTAATTTCCTAATAATCGGTTTTCTACTTACTAAACCCTTCTCTCCGCAATCTATCCTAAATGCAGCAGCCAGGCTCATCTTTAAGTGCAGATGCTTCACCGATGCCTCCAGTGTGTGCCAGTCACTGCACTGGTTATTTTTATTTTTATGTGTGATCTAGGGAAAGGGTGGTAATATGAATTTTTAGTTCTGTTTGATTTTTTTTACACTTTTATTTTGAGGCCCCCTAGCGGTCTTGAACCCAAAGGAGTCTGATCACAAATTCAATACACTGTAATGCTAATGCATTGCAATGTATTAAGAAACACCCATAGTTTTATTACAGGCTGCCTAGTGCAGCCTGTAATAGAACTAATAAAATGACAAGCCTGGGAGCTTTGAAGAGGTTCCCGGCGCCATATTAATGGATCACTGAAAATGGCGGCACCCATCTGCTGCCGGGAAAATGATGCCTCAATTATCTTTGACCGAGGCATTAGGGGGGTTAATGCACGCAATCAGTGGGGGCACTGATCACGGACATTGCCACTGTGTCTCCACTGTATATTACAGCTGAAACCAGATGGCTATGGCGGCTGCTCAGCTACTGAACGTTCACCATACTTAAATACTTGTAATTCGCGATAATTGTAAGGTGAATGTCAGGAAAGGGTTAAACCAACCTTTCTCCATGTACCCCTCCCCTTTACATTATCTCTCATTATGCCTTCATCTACAAGTATCCCTACATGCCCACATACTCTGTATTTGTACATAGAGATACTGACTGGTGACTGGCTCATACATTTTGATTGGTTTATGCTACCCTGTATTATAAAAGATGGCTGGAGCATTGTACAAGCATTATTGTTTGAATTGCTGATTCATTTATCTGTGTGTATTGTCTAATTTTTGCTTGCATATGTAAATTTCTAAAGTGCTGCGAAATATGTTTGCACTCAATAAATAAAAATTATCTGGCTTATTCTGGTTTATGTTTGGCCTATACTCCAAGAATAACCCCAACACATTCACTAAATGTAGCTATAGACTCCCACTGACTCAGTATATGCCAAAGGAGTGTTCTTATGACATATACTCAGGTTTGCATCAATATATACCCACTTTTCTTCTGTAATGAAGAGCACGGTCAACTATACTTTTCAAGAGGGCATACTGGAATGAGGGGCTGAGGGGTATATTGAAAAGTGAAATATTTACCACACTGTATACATTTCTATAGCTCAACATGTGCATCTGTATCATATAAAGCTTAGTGCATAAAATGATCTTCTTGATTCAGTAAAACCTTACCAAAAGACCACCTCTTTGAGAAGCTTAACCCCTAGAAGACCACTTTTTGATTACATTTTTGGTGGTTGTTTCACTGTATATGCACTAAAAGTTAACTAAAGTCCTTTAGTACTTGCTTACCTTTTAGAAGAAAGAGCTTTGAACTTTTCAATTTGCCCAGTGGCCAGAGGCCAGTTTATCAGGAACAGTGCTTTTTTATGAAAATACAATACCTAAACTTTTGCAGCTTTAAGTGCTTTATCTGAAAAGCAGTTTGACAAAACATGGGTGTCACTCTCTAGAAAGGAAGACATATAATAGATTATGTTGGACAAGTAATGGCATTTCTGGCTGCTCTTGAAGTATAAATGTTCCTGATGGCAATAACCAGGCTAAGATGCAGCAGTAGTGAGGATAAATATATCCTATAAGATGTCAGTCCGAGCAGAGTTTTATGGATTTACATAATTATTCTGTCACGTCTGTTGAAATGACATAATTAATGTTATGATTTTAAGTCATAAATGTCAGTAAATGAAATATTGCTCACTGGTGCATTCCAAAAATCATAATATTTACATGATAATAGAATATGACTAAAGGAAACGGAGATGTTAGGAAAATGAAAAATCAATGCAGAGGGCACAACATTATTCCAATAATTCTCTATTTTTCTTTCTATCAGGAAATAGTATATTTACAATATCAAATTTATGTGATTTATGGTTCTAAATACAAAAAGGAAATATTTATGAGTTGTAAATATAGCAGTCAATATCCATGTAAAAATACATTAAAGGTGACTGAGGAAAATGTCAGTGATATGTGAGAAGATGTTTAAAGCGAACCTTCCATCTTGTATGAAGGGCCACTAACCAAGTTAAAATTTCCAATAGTGCAGCGTTACCACATGGCCAATGAAATAGTGACTATAGAGGAAGATGTGTTATCTGTTCCTGCATAGAATACCACAGATAGACATTGTTTGTTAGATCCCATTGTCCTTGGACACATAATCCTAACTCATCCAAAATACTCTAACAGTATAATTTGTTTCATCCCACCTCAGCTGAATCCATACATTTTGAACCCTTCATTTAGGAATGGTGTCATGTGATCCCAGTCTGACCACCAGTCACAGGTTTTCTGTTTTTAGTTCCTGTAAATTCCAGGATTACAATAGCATCTATGAAATCTCTCTTGGAAGCTCTCACAATCCTTTCCTCCCCACCAAGCTCTGCCCCCCTGTTCCTGTGTATGTCCACTATGCTGCTGAAAATATTGTTTGCGTCTTAGAAGAGCAGTGATATAGTACTACAATTAATAGTAGTTGTAAACTTCCTGACTCACAGTACCTTTTTCTACTGTCTGTTAATACTATGTGCAGAATCTTCTGTGTATTCCTTGAGGGATTTCCAATCCCTCCTCAAAGAGAAAGCTATCAATCACAAGCAGGAGGCATGGATGGTAAGAGAACACACTGGGGCCTTGGGAGTTTTGTAATTCTCTTACCAACCTGGTCTTAAACCAATATTCTCACACACACACACACACACACACACACACACACACACACACACAAATCCTTATCCGTCTCCTGTTTGTGATTTATATATTTCTCTCTGCCAAGTCTCATAGACAGGAGGCAGGGGACAGGTGTGTGAAACTGCATCTCATATGGCAAAAAGAGAGATTGAGATTGTAGGTATACAAAGAACAAAAGTTACATATCACTGATCTATCACTTGCTACATTTGGAGTACACTCAGAGCATAGCAATGCAGTGCGCACTGATACTTTACCCCCCTGTGCTTCTGAATAGCCAAAGACATAATGGAAAATGTGGGGTGAAGGTTGAACATAAGCCAGCATATTGGCAACCATATCTTAGGGGAAGAAGAATATTCAATACTTACTTGTATTATTACAAATAAGGTGCTGAAAATATCTGTAAGTATATGAAATCAGAATCCCAGGTATTATAAATACAGCACCCATAAAAGCAAACTGGCTAAAATACTGCCTTGGACATTCCTCTATTAATAATGCCTTTATAAATGGGATGTTACTGGGTCATCTGTCTAGAAGATATCCAATTGAACTGTTTTATGTCTGTGCAAAAGTTTGTAATATATTCAGATTGTAATATCTTACAAGTCCTACCCAAAGCATTGTTCTTGGAAGAATTATATCTCAGTGTAAAGCATCCAACCTTAAATTGAAATGACTTCTCTATAAAACAAAGAAATTGCTTGGGTGTATACATGACTTAGTCCAGCTATGGATTAGCTGCTATTCAGTAGACTAATAAATTCCTTGTTCCTATGAAATACTGTAACTCTTTGAAGAGGCTTTGGACGTTCAGTAAATTATTAACCAATTTAATTGTAAACCATGCGTTGTGTTCTGTACAGTAATACCCTTTCACTGTGGGATTAGGATGTAAAGTCTGTAAAGTGTTTCTAATGAATAGTTTTTATAAAAGATGATGAAATATATATTTTTAATACTGATTCCTTTAATGTGCTAACTCAGGGGTCGTAACTTAGTGATAAACTTCCTGCCTCAAGTCCAACTTCTCCAACCATGGCGATCAGCTGTTATCTCTGAGAAAGACAGGTTAAGTGTAGTGGCAGCTATGGGTGGGTGCAAAAAAAAAAAAAAAAAAGAACTAGAGCAGCAAACAAATTAGTGGCCAGGCCACAGGTAGCCACGACTACAGATGTTTATATTCAAAGCAGAGTACTGTGTGTAGAAGACATGGCAGCACTATGCCTGAGATGCAAGTTTGTGAAAAAATTACACCAAACCTATGGCATAAAATTCAGGCACAAAGTAAGCCAACTAATAGGTGGTACAAATTTACACCAGACTATCCAAAGATGCATCAGATTTATTATCCAGCATAAGCCGCAGTTAGGCAGTCTGAAAATACACCAGATGTATAACTTTACGATAACTACAAGTATAAGTAAATGTGGGACAATATTTTCCCAACCTCTGGTTTACAAAGCCTATGTACTGTATAGATGAATAATCTAATATACTTTATGTTGTAGTTCTGCACTACTTTTAAAATAAGCGAATTTGGTGAAAAAGAGCACTCTTGGTTACATTTAGAGGCAACAAAATTGTACATAACTATTTAAATACATCAGCAACTGTGTAAATCTGTATAGTAGTGTCAACAATGGATAAAATTTACTATTGAGGTAGCAATCTTAGTTTAAAGGGAGTCTATCAACTCACATTGGATCAACTCACACTGCCCAGGGGGACAAGCTGAATACAGGATTGGCGTATTTAGTGATGATACAGCAGTGCTCAGTAATATAAGAAAACTCTCCCTGTGCTCCAAGATCCTCATTTGAGTAAACAATAAAAGTGATTTTTCTCCACATCCCTGGAGCTCTGAAATATAAGAAAGGTATGGTTTTTATTATGGTTTTTTTCTGCTAACAGCATCTACAGCACTATGGGATCTGTTTAAACTAGCTGGGGTCAGTGATAGACTCCCTTTAAAACATTCCAAAATCTTTGCATTGCGTTTTTTTCCACAGAATTTTTCAGAGAAAGTCCACAGAGTTTTCCTCTGCAGACTTTTTGCCCCTGTTATACTTATACGGTAAATGCCAGAGTTTCCGTGGGTATAATTGACATGCTGCGTTTTGAAATCGCAGCTTTTCCGTTGTGTAATTTTGTCTGCAATGTGTGGATAGGATTAGCCGGAATCCCATCCACTTTGCAGGTACTGTAAAATGCAGCATTTTTTTGTCGCGGCGTTTGCGCTGTGGCCAAAATTCTGTGTTTTCATAATGTTTGGCCCTGAAATCTGTCAGGGCGATTTGGGAGACTAAACGCTCTATTATCTGTGTTGGTAATAAAAAATAAAAAATCTTTATACTCACCCAGCCGCTGTACTCCTCACACCGGTGCAGTTCTTCACTTAATTCAGAAGAGTACAGTCATAGTCAAAAGTTTTGAGAATGATACAAATATTAATTTTTACAAAGTCTACTGCTTCAGTTTTTCTAATGGCAATTTGCATATACTCCAGAATGTTATAAAGAGTGATCAGCTTAACAGCAATTACTTGCAAAGTCAATATTTGCCTAGAAAATGAACTTTATCCCCCAAAACACATTTCAACATCATTGCAGCCCTGCCTTAAAAGGACCACCTAACATCGTTTCAGTGATTGCTCCATTAACACAGGTGTGGGTGTTGATGAGGACAGGGCTGGAGATCAATTTGTCATGATTAAGTAAGAATGACACCACTGGACACTTTAAAAGGAGGCTGGTGCTTGCCATCATTGTTTCTCTTCTGTTAACCATGGTTATCTCTAAAGAAACACGTGCAGTCATCATTGCACTGCACAAAAATGGCCTAACTGGGAAGAGTATTGCAGCTAGGAAGATTTCACCTCAGTCAACAATCTATTGCATCATCAAGAACTTCAAGGAGAGAGGTTCCATTGGTGCCAAAAAGGCTCCAGGGCACCCAAGAAAGACCAGCAAGCGGCAGGACCGTCTCTTAAAAGTGTTTCAGCTGCGGGATCGGGCTACCAGCAGTGCAGAGCTTGCTGAGGAATGGCAGCAGGCAGGTGTGAGTGCATCTGCACGCACTGTGAGGCGGAGACTCTTGGAGCAAGGCCTGGTCTCAAGGAGGGCAGCAAAGAAGCCACTTCTCTCCAGAAAAAACATCAGGGACAGACTGATATTCTGCAAAAGGTACAGGGAGTGGACTGCTGAGGACTGGGGTAAAGTCATTTTCTCTGATGAATCCCCTTTTCGATTGTTTGGAACATCTGGAAAACAGCTTATTCGGAGAAGAAGAGGTGAGCGCTACCACCAGTCTTGTCTCATGCCAACTGTAAAGCATCCTGAAACCATTCATGTGTGGGGTTGCTTCTCAGCCAAGGGAATCGGCTCTCTCACAGTCTTGCCTAAAAACACAGCCATGAATAAAGAATGGTACCAGAATGTCCTCCAAGAGCAACTTCTCCCAATCGTCCAAGAGCAGTTTGGCGCTCAACAATGCCTTTTCCAGCATGATGGAGCACCTTGCCATAAAGCAAAAGGTGATAACTAAATGGCTCAGGGAACAAAACATAGAGATTTTGGGTCTATGGCCTGGAAACTCCCCAGATCTTAATCCCATTGAGAACTTGTGGTCAATCATCAAGAGACGGGTGGACAAACAAAAACCAACAAATTCAGACAAAATTAAAGCATTGATTCTGCAAGAATGGACTGCTATCAGTCAGGATTTGGTCCAGAAGTTGATTGAGAGCATGCCAGGGAGAATTGCAGAGGTCCTGAAGAAGAAGGGTCAACACTGCAAATATTGACTTGCTGCATTAACTCATTCTAACTGTCAATATAAGCTTCTGTTACTCATAATATGAATGCAATTATATTTCTGTATGTGATAAAAACATCTGACAAACACACATAAAAACCAGAGGGCAGCAGATCATGTGAAAATATAATATTTGTGTCATTCTCAAAACTTTTGGCCATGACTGTATACCTTGGCTTTAGTGCGCATGCCCTGTACCTTCGGTTCTGGGGTGTACGTCCTCATCTCTAGAAAAGTATAAACGTTTTTTTTTTTTTTTAAATGTGGCATGGATAGATTTAAAACAGGGCAATTTGAGACACTAAACCCCGTCTATACGGACCTGTGGGTGGTTTAGTGTCCTAAATCGAACTGACAGTTTCTCTTTAAATACACTATATTGCAATTTAATGCAAAAATTTCTGGCCTAAAGGAAGTCAACTTACTTTGGTGGTATAATTTTCACTGCTGACCCTAGCTCATAATCACTGATGCAAATCACTGACCAAAACACTAACATGTAAATAAGGCCTAAGATTAGACAATCTAAAGAAAACTGGACAACTCTCCCAAAACGTCCAGGAGGCTCCCACAAAAAGGGGTTGCCTCATGGTGACGAAGAAGAGTTGCAAATTTCCCAGGCCACCATGATCTCTCTGTGTGATTTGGCACTTGATGTCACAGAAAAGGGGCATGACACTCCCAAAAATTAAGTGGAGCTTTACCAAGTGGGGGTGTGGTCTCTGAAGCACACCAGGTCTCCTGGGGGCCAACTTTGAAAAGTTGTAAAGTATGATCTAAAGACACACCTTGATGTTCGTTAAGCAGTGGACTGAATATAGTATGGTCGGGTCTAGAAACAGAAATTGCAGACAGCACGTAATATGGCAGATTTTGGTTTCCAAACAATATATTCATTACTTTATTTTTTTTTTCTTTATTTTCTTTTTTTAAAGCTTAATTGTCACATTAGATGTTTCCTACAATTGGATACAATTTTATAGAACACAAAGAGGGGAAGATGCTTTTATAGGAAAAGATTTAGAAATAACTTTACCAAGAGAAATCCCTGCTTACTGTAGGTTTTACAGTCTAGGACGTGTAGTGACAGCCCCCCTGCATTAGTAGAACTGAATAGAGCCACCCACCAGACTTTGGAGTACACATACATGTATTATGCTTCGTTCACACCTGGCCTTGCTGTCCATCCGTCGCCAATCCAGTGAAAATGAATGGGTTTTTAACCAATGCGCCGCTGACCGGTCTGTATCCGACGCCAATCCAGTTCGCCGAGATTTTCACTGGATTGGCGACGGATGGACACCAAGCGCAGGTGTGAACCCACCCTTAGTAAATCATCTCCTTCAAAGCAATATACTAATCTGCTTATGCCCTCCTACCTTGTAACATGTGGCCATAGCTCAGACTGCAAGGCAACATCAACTTGATGGCTTCCCCTTAATTCTGTGGTCCAGGTGTAAGAAAGTAGTAGCAGTTCCTTGACCATATACACTTATATATGAAACAGTTATCATTTTCTGAAGTTTTAAACAAAAAAAGTTTGATTTACTTTCTGAATTTCTTACATAATCAATGCACATGATATTTCATCAAGTTTTTATCCTCAAATCCCATTTCATAGCTGTTAAACTGAAGACACCAATAAATGTCTATTTTTCCAGGTTTCATTGGAGAAAACTTCGACATGTTTGTTGATCACAGACTCCACCTGTTCTGCTGCGGGGAACATATGGCGACTCACCAGATGTATAGTAGTTTATCAAGAAATGAGGGCAAAGATTTTCAATTCAAGTGCTCATTATATTATATAATGAACCCCAAGTGACAGAAGGTGTGCAGATGAAACCTAACCTTAACAGACAATTAAAATAGCTATTGAAGGCAGACTTCACAATATTCACAATTCAGATGGCATTAGTACTAAATGTTCCAAAATATTATGTTTCAACCAATAAATAGTATATTATGTGAGTGACAAAGACATTTGGCATGTTTCCTGTTGTGCTAAGAATCTGGCTCCAATTCTCATCCTACAGACATCAGTATTTTGCATATGTCTGTTAGCTGCTGTTTAGAATATCACTTATAGGATTTTTTTTACTTTGCTATATGCCAGGAACAGACATAAACAGTGATAGTTTCCTGTAGAGAAATGTATGAGGGTAGTAGGACATGGGTCATGCTTCTGAGGGCTTTCTCTACATCTATACAGGACTAGGCCCCGCTATGGACCCTCTCCAGTTTGCTTATCGGCCGGGCATTGGGGTAGATGATGCCATCATCCACCTTCTGCACAGGGCTCTGTCTCACCTGGAGAAACCAGGGAAAACGGTGAGAATAATGTTCTTTGATTTCTCCAGTGCTTTTAACACCATACAGCCCGGGTTACTGAGGAGCAAGCTGGGCCTTGCTGGAGTGGACCACCACCTCTCCAACTGGATCCTAGACTACCTCACAAATCGACCTCAATACGTGAGAGCCCGAGACTGTGTGTCAGATACCGTGATCTGTAATACGGGGGCACCCCAGGGTACGGTTCTCGCCCCTTTCCTCTTCACACCGTACACTGCAGATTTTAGGTGCAACTCATCTAGCTGCTACCTACAGAAGTATTCTGACTCTGCAATAGTAGGTCTCATCATAGACGATGATGACAGGGAGTACAGAGTACTGAACCGGGATTTTGTGGACTGGTGCCAGCGGAACCACCTGAAGATTAATGCGGGGAAGACCAAGGAGATGGTGGTGGACTTCCGTAAATGCAGATGCCCTCCTAAACCAGTGGACATCCTGGGGACGGGCATCGAGATTGTGAACACCTATAAGTACCTGGGTTTGCGCCTTAATAATAAGCTGGACTGGGCAGATCACATGGAGGTCCTGTACAGGAAGGGCCACAGCAGGCTCTACCTGCTTAGGAGGCTGAGAGCCTTTGGAATCTGGGGGGCACTTCTTAGGACTTTCTTCAACTCGGTAGTGGCATCAGCCATCTTCTTTGGAGTGGCCTGCTGGGGGAGCAGTATATCAACCAGGGACAGAAATAAACTTGACAAGCTGATTAGAAGAGCCAGCTCTGTCCTGGGGAGCCCACTGGACCCAGTGCAGGTGGTGGGTGACAAAAGGATACTGTCCGTGGTGAGCTCCATGCAGAAGAAGAAGTCCCATCCCATGCATGAGACTGTGATCGCGCTGGGCAGTACTGTCAGTGACCGACTGCTCCACCCTAAGTGTGAGAAGGAGCGCTATCGGAAGTCTTTCCTCCCCACCGCGGTTAGGCTGTACAACCAACACCGACCTAAGCGGAGATCAATACACACAGAGAACTGAAATATATTTCTGCCTGTTAAATCCCCCCCCCCCCACTACTTCCTATCTGTCTGTCTACTATCAATGTAATGCCTCTCACCTTGGAACATTCCTGTACATGTTGTATTTGTAATTGTATCTGCTTATCTTTGCTGCTGTAACACACTGAATTTCCCCATTGTGGGACTATTAAAGAACTATTATTAGGGATGAACAAAGCAATTTGGTTAGAACCAGATTCAATCCAATTTTTACGAACATTTTGATTGATTGATCCAAAAGTTTGATTGAACCTGAAACTTTTGGAGTTTGCCACCCACGAAACACTATTATACTTTGGCATCTCCTCAGACATCAGAGTATAATAGCTGGAGGCCCAGGGGAGGGGAGTAAAAATAACAAAGCGTTATATGCACCTTGCCTCAACTCTCCTGGGTATCCATGCAGCATCCCCAGTTTCCTCTTTGGGCCTCTGATGTCATGCACCCAGGGTAACCACTGAGGCCTGTAATTAGGCCTCAGTGATCACATGGGGCGTGCTCGAAAGAGGTCTGAATAGTTTTCTGGGGGACCCCCCAGACACCACAAGTATGATCAGGAGAGGTGAGAAATGCATTGCTTTTTTTCCGCATCATTTTTCACAGAAAGTCCGCAGACTTTTTCTCTGTGGACTTTCTACCTCTATTATACCTATACAGAAACCGTCAGTTTTCCGTATAATTGATATACTGCAAAAAAGCAACAGTTTTTGAAATCACAGCATTTCCGCTGCAGATATTTTTCTGCAATGTGCGGATGGGATTAGCCAGAATCCCATTCACTTTGCAAGTACTGTAAAACGCTGCTGTTTTTTCGGCTGCGTTTTCACAATGTGGGACCCCAGCCTGAAGGAGTTATCCCACAAGTCAAGTCTCAAAAAGCTATTAACCACTGCTTTACAATACTTTTCTGTGTTTCCACCCTACAATATACATTTTTGGCTTTTTCTCTCTCCATGTCACCCTCAGCACCACTGCTAATATGTGTTATTGTGGGTGGACTGATGGCCAGTTTAATATGACTCATGTCTGTGTTTCTCTCCTACATCTCCCAAAACCCCTTGTATACACTCTTTATGTCTTTTACTCCCCCTGCTCCATATTAATCAGTCTCCTATGCCATCTGACAGTTATAATTCCCAGTGTGTAACCCAGTCAGTCTCCTTCCTCCTCTGGAAGCCATAGAAATAGTCCTCAGTAAGTTTCGCTGAAGAACGTTACATCATAGTACCATGATGTCTTGGATATTAAAAAAAAGTGCAGAAAATAGTACCTGCTCACAAGTCAATCCCCAGGAACATGGGGTGCATTTTTTGCACATTGGAGCAAATCCTAAATTTCACCCCTTTGCACATGTCGCACTCCATTTTCATAAAAGTCCTTAAAAGTATTTTAAAGGTGTCTAAAATGGTTAATATATTCTGGCGCACAGCATGTTAGTTTCTTGGCACAACCTACCCCAGAATCCCAGGGCATTTTGTTTAGCAACTCATCCCCAATGAATAATTTGCCAGTCTTTTTTGTTGGTTTTAACTAATAGGTAATAAATAATATTATTTATTAATTATTATTTTTTAATAAATACTATTCAATAATAAATATTTAATAATAAACATTTGTAAGTAAATGTAGTTCTTTAAGACTTGGGGAATTGAGTTATCCATTTTTCCTTTCAGTGTAATTGATGGTCTATCCTGTCTATAAATATGTAGCACGCATCTTTAATTTTAGAGCTTTCCGCAGCTTGCTGGATTGAATTATAATTTAAAACCAGAAATGGGTTTATTGATGTTGAAATTTCTTATTAATCTAGCAGTACGTCCCTGTTCTACAATCGATAAGTAGCCAGCGCTTTGCTCTGGTCAATTAAGCATTAACTGATCACAAAATTGGGTTTGTTATTATAACATATTTATAATTAGTAAATATATATCTAGTGCTCACAATTATTACATGTACTAATTATCTCACATGTTTGGATTATTTATTTCACTTAGTGACATACATGGGCAGGAATCAGGTAACCATAGTAAGGGAATGAAAGATTCCGGGATTCACTATCTCACTTGACCTCAATTGGTCTGCAAGAAGGTCCGTCAGCACATCTATGTTTTTTATGACTGTTAAATAAGTATAGTGTTGGTGCTTATTTTATTCCATCACAGTACTGTTTAGTATTGCAACTTCCAGTATGAGCAAAAGGCATTTGTTATACACAGTAATGAAGACCATTGGATCTATTATAGTTTATGATGTTTTGGGACATGCCATGTGTTTTTCTCTACAGTTGTGTTAGTTCAGCAAGTAGAATTTTGGAGGACAATTCTCAACCATGTTATAGTCTTTTTGAATTTTTGAATTATCTCAGTTTTATTACAAGGAAAATGGTATTGTGTGTGCGGTTAAAAAAAAAGAGCAATTTTCTCCTTTTCCAAAGGAATTATCCATATTATTTCTGATTACTCTCTATCTATGTAGTGAAAAACATCCAGAGCAGCACCAGAGTATAGGGGGGTGCTTAGCCCAGAGTTCCAGCTTCCAACTCCACATTAATATCCAAAAGAAAGAGGCAGCACTCCCAATTCTTTTCAAAAAGCAATGATGTGGTTTATTCCATGTAACAGCTATTACTTGGAATAAACCACACCATTGCTTTTTGAAGAGAATTGGGAGTGCTGCCTCTTTCTTTTTGATATCTATCAATCTATCTATAGAAAATAGAAGAGCAGCAACAATGGGTATAAGACCTTTGGTCAATAGCCAATTGACCACAAACTATAAACTAAAAAATAGGTCAGCACTCCAAATGTAGAAAAAAAAATAAAGGACTTCAAGCAGGTTTAAAAAAAAAAAAAAAAAAAAAAAAAAAAAAAAAAAGGTCCTGATAGGACTGAAACATTGCACATTGGGCTAATAAAGTCCTTTAAAAGCGTATTCCCATCTCAAGGATCCTATCTATACTACTAACTTATGTAAATTGAAGAGTTTTCCTAAATATATTGCTTTAGAAATGCTGCTTTGTTTTCCTGCTATGTGAAATTATATATCCCATTGTTTACATAGCGTTTCCTTAGCGACTGACTTGTGTGATAAGCAGGACAAGTGACATCACTCACTGCTCTCACTGCTATCTACAGCTCTGCCATTCAGCTAATTGCAGTTTGTTGATAAAGCCCTGTCTGTTATCTCTCTATGTAAACACACAGATAACACTGAGTCCCTTCTCTAGAAGCATGTGCATATTATTTTATCAGCATTTATATTAGATTTCTAGTAATCATAATAAGTTTTGTGATACTTCATAGTGTCCTGTTCAGTAACTGGGAGGGGGGTGGATACAGGAAGTAAGAAGAAGAAGAGACAGCAGGCAAAGCTGCTGAAACATAGAGATAGGAAAACCCCTTTAATTTTTGGAATGCAATTTATCCTTCCTTCTATCTGTCTGCGTATCACTCATAACTAATCTCTCAACATGAACATAGATTTCAATTTTTGTAGGGCTAAAACCTAAAATCACTGTTTCACTGTTGTTTCTAATTTTATAACATTCACCATGCAGGACAAGATTAGGGAACACAAGGAAACTCGGCCATGCAATTGCTTATTGATTAAATTATACATTACAAAACATCTGTATTGCACCAAAAATCCAGGTTTTTCAGTTTAAAAAGTAAAAATAATAATGATGATGATGATGATGATGATGATAATAATAGTAATACTATATCTAGAAATGTGGCTATAAGCACATTTTGTTATGTCTCAAAATACACACTGACCGCTCAGTACAAAAGTGAACATGTGCTATCTGGTTTGGACACTAAATGTACCAGAATGTTTTTCCAGTACCTTTCCACCTGCAGAGAGATATTTATATGACTATGTTGTAAAAGGAATTTCCTATTCATATAACAAAAGAAACTGTTTCTCAGTGAAAGCACAGTGTCTCCTGAGGTGTGCATTGGGCAAGGAGCCATGGCAGCAAAAGAAATAAGGTAGAATAAAATTTTCCTTTTGTCACAGTAGTACTTAGCTATCAAAAAAGCCTTCATATATGTGTGACTGTAGAGCACTGCTTACCGAAATATCCTCTTGAGGCTGTAGATCATTTAGAATGTGACTTGCAATCTTATGTTAATTTTCTGTTCTACATTTCTTTTTACCTAAGCCTTTTAAGTGTATTGAATGTTAAGGTATTTGTCCCCATCTTTTATAATTACATTCCATTTGTCACTTGGAATAGTTTGTGATCTTTAAACATCATGTAATGTAAGGCTTTGTTCACATTTCTGGCAAACTCCAGGTTTTGACTCATCTTTTCTGAACTGATCAGTTTTTTTGACTGATACATTCTATCAGTATTTTTTGCATGCTACACTTCCTTTCCTACCAAACATGGACACATGGGACAGAAAGCAGCTTTCAGTTTTCCCTCCACCATTGATTTTAAGGTTCCAGTAAGACAACACAGGGGAAAAACGGCTTGCTAAATAGGGACATTTTTCATGGCTGTTTTGCATCAATGGGGTACCTGTTTTCATGGATACCTTATAGATTTGATTCTATTGAGGAGTCCGTGATAACAGACTATCAAAAGAAATTGGCAACTGAATAGTCCCATTCATATGAATTGATTTTACCGCAGCCGCGTGACGACCATTAAAAAAACAACCATCACAGGGCCATGAACGTTGTTCGTGTGAATAGAGCTTTAAAGGTATGAAGGATGAAAACAGAAGGCTTTAGTTTGTACTAGTTTGCTTCAGTCAAAAACTGATCCATTTAAAATGGATCCGTGAAAACCTGAAGCTTACCAGAAATGTGAACAGAACCTTAGACAAATAGAACTTAAAAATAAATAAATAAAACAACACATTTTTTATAGTCAGAGCGGGAGGCATTCAGCTGCTGACGATTTGTCCACATTTCCTCTGTGATATTGCTGCAAGTGAAAAGTAGTATTACTTTGCATCTATCAGAATCAATGGGCAACCATGTAATATGTATTCATGAGTCCTCAAGGGCAAGAAATGTTCTTTCTACCATTCTCTGCAGAGTGGTAAACATCCCTCTGACATCCATAGCCTTAATAGTAAATGTGGATTGAGGTTGTCTGGATGAAACCCTCTGCTTACTCAAGTTTGGATTATATGGATATTAAACACAACATTTCAATACATGTTCCAATAAAGGCTTGTGCCTGATCACTGCCCTTTGTATATATGTCCACAATCATCCAATGAATAAGCAAATGTCCATATAAAAGGACCTTTGGGCTTTATTCACAATAGTGTTCGTTCTTTTACATGATTCCATTAAGGAATCCCATTGCCTTCAGTTACATAATGCCCCTTTTCAGTTAACAAGGTCCTTTTTTGTGATATCCTCTCTATTAAAGGAGTTATAAAGCAAAACAAAACTGTGATTAAAACAACCCAGCAGGGTATACGGAAAAAAAGAAAGAAGCATTATCACGTCTTACAGATCTTCAACTACTGTGGTTCTTATGCTGACTGAATTTCTACCAGTAGTATAATGTTGTACCGTGTTAGCCATTGTGAAGAAATCAGGCGATACCTTTTAGAGGCTAACTGAGTATATTTGATAAGTAAGCTTTCAGAAGACTAGTGATGAAGGAAGCTAGTCTTCTGAAAGCTTACTTATCAAATATACTCAGTTAGCCTCTAAAAGGTATTGCCTGATTTCTTCACTCTTCCACTGAATTTCTACTAGGCAGAAACATGAGTTGTCAGGAGGTAGATTTATAGAGTCAGGCGAGAGTGACACAGCCAGGTACCTGCAGCCAGAGCCAGCCTAAAGATTTGAATGGTACTGAGCTGCAATCAGGCCATGTCACTGATGAATGTGATGTCACATGGCCTGAGAAGCAGAGGCAGGTAACAGGGAGCGCTGCTCCCACTGCAAACAACTGATCTGTGGGGTTTGATGGATTGGTCATTAATTTAAAAGTTCTGGAAAACCCCTTTAAATATTGAGAACTTTGCATGCTGCTATCTCTCTGCAATGGAGATGAACTGTTTGCCACTAAAATACTATCATTTTCATAAGTAAAATAACTGTTCTTGCTATTAACTGCTTGTTGTCTGAGACACTGCTCTGTGCCTTTAAAAAGAACAATGCACAGTGTTGAGTTCAGCAGCTCAGAATTGGAGTAGTCATAACCTGCCTATAGTGGCCTCCTCCGCATCCTTATACTATACTAGCTGGTAACAGCAAGAAATCATCACAGTAAAAAAAAAAAAATCAGCCAATTTACACTGTGGTTGCAGTCTAAAATCTAAAAGGGACAGCTTATAGCATGAATCAGGGCACTTTTATTTGTATATAACATGTCTTTTATTTTTGTCTTATTTGCCTGAATCCTATGTTCTTTGCTTATTATATTTTTTAACAAATAAAAGTTACATTTCCAGACACAACTTATCAGCGATAGTATTTGATGAGTGGTATTAAACTAGAAATCTGTTTCGTTAGGCCTCTCTGTCAGTGATAGAGTCCTAAAGTATTATAAGAGATTCTTGTTTCATGAAATTAAAGTACAAATACATCACGGAAGACCAAATTGAAAAATATTAATACAAAAACCAGGAAACAATGTTGAATCTAATTTTCCAAGTCAGTGACAGCATTCTTTACTTGCTTCTGACATATATCTCCAATTAAATGTGTGATTCACATCATAAAGTCTCCAATCAATATGCCTTGAAGAGTAAAAATAAGCAACTTAAAGAGAAGTCGGCATTACCCGTGTTTACCATGCATTACATAGACTTTTGTCAGGAAAGCTTTTAATCAAATTCTATTGAAGGCCAATATAAGAAGAAAGTCATTTTCCTCCTTAATTGTTACTCTTTTCTACCACCAACTAATGTCATATGGAGTTTAACAGGTTTTTTTTGTGAAAAACCATTCCAGGCACAATGCCTATGAGTGGAGTCTGAGGGGGCATCCCATCATTTTTTTTTTTGCTTACAATAGGGCACTGGTTAGCACTGTTGCCTTGCTGTGGTCCTGAGTTTGAGTTTGAATCTGAACAAGGACAACGTCTACAAGCAGTTTGTATGTTCTCCTTGTGTTTGTATGGGTTTCCCCTGTGTACATAGACATTTTCCTCCAAAGACATATTGATAGGAAATTTAGATTGCAAGCCCTACCTGGGAGTAAGGCAATGTCTGGAAAGCACTGCAGAATATGTTGGTGCTATATAAGCAAGCTAAGTAAATATATTTGTATAGATATGTATTCTAGCACATTCTCTGTGCCTGTGAATAGAATTAAGTATAGGAACCTATTAGTTGCACGCATTAAAAGGGCTTCATAAGAGACAACCCTCGGGTGCCAGACTATCACAGTGATGCCAATCCTGGCCAGGTCCAGTGATCATGGGTGCAATAGGAGCTCTCCTCATTATGCAGAAACATAAGTTCAAGGTGCCATAATTACCTTTGTCCCTTGATGTACATCAAGGTGAGAGAAGGGGTTAAATAGTGCAGCATATTGTGATGATAGATCCATGTTAATTAAATTGTCTACTCTGTAAAAAGTCTTCATTATGATTTTGGGTGTCAGGGCATCCTGGAAGTTGTAGTTTTGCAAAAACTGTAAAGCCATAGATTGGAGACCACTTAGAACATGACACTGTTTCAGCATTATACTTAGTCTGGAGACATCTACCAAATACTTGTTTTTAGGTGCAATATATTGAGACAAGAAAGTCATTTTGGGAAAATTAATTCAGTGAAAAAAATTTCAGAACAATTTATTTCCAGATGCAATGATCCATCTACAAAAACAAATGAAAGATCATTTGTCTGAGGTCTCACACATTAATTTATATTTAATGAATTACAGTATGAGAACAGAGTGAAATCTTTTTAATTAGAATAGAACGTGGAGCCCACTACTTATTCCTTCCATGTAATCACTTACATTGTCCTTGGGGAAAAAATTAACTTTGATTTTTGTCTGTAATTAGAAAAGCTGTGAGATGCCCAGGCCATAAATTCCAACCTTTCCAGAATAAACGAACATAGGGAAACAGTTTGTTATCGTCACCCCTGGAATGAAGCAGCAAATAAAGCATTTTATCAGATAAGTAACATTTAATGCTGATTGCTTTTTTATTTTATTACATTACACAGAAATGTACCAGAGAATTATGTACAAAAGAATGTATGACATATTGCACGGTCAGACCCTGAGTTATCATAGTGGGGAAATTGGCCTTACCACTGTAGTTACATAAAAAAAAGTTACATATATATATTTTATGACACAGACTTGTTAAAAAAAAAAGGATTAAAAAATGTTCAAAATGCATCAATGAAAGCTTTACTGCAAATATTTCCAAGATCACCATATTCAAGTACAGTCTAAAAGTTGTACTAGTCATTCTCAAGGGAAATTTACCCTCACAGTTGTATTAAAAAAAATATTAAAATGGTAATTCCATCTAATATAAAGAAATGAACGACATATTTATAACATTCCAGGCCTTAAATCCACATTGCATGTTTAATATTTTTAGAACTACTTCGCTTTTCTTATCTTATCTTGAACTGTAGTTATTAATGATATGATGCTTTATTCTTCAGATAGTCAGCAACCTAAAATGCTAAATTCTGCTTCATTTGCGTCTCCAGAGAGCCTTGTGAGAGTTCAATGGTTGTTACACAGTTTGAACTAGGCTAAATCCAGTAAAGGAACATGTTTATTACATTATTATAAGTTTACTCTTCTTTTAGGCAGGGGTCACACTTGGCAGTCCATCCATGGCAGGATATCCAGAAGTAGACACAGCTGCAGCAAAAAAACAGGGTTTAACTCCTGCAGATTGAGTGGTTTCCAATCATTCCACTGCAAAGTGTGTGGGTAGGACTTGCTTAAATCCCATCCACTTCACTGCTACTGTAGTTCAAGCTGAGTTTGCTTCCAGGGCCAGTGGCTAACCCATTGCTAAGCCGTAGGTTCTTTATGTAATTGTTTTGTTTCTTTGCAGCCCCGACAAATTTAACATTATTTGACACACAGGACTGGTGTAAATAACATCTGGAATCTAAGATCTTGTGTGGATCTTGGATTCTGTAACATGAAGCACTCAAATTGTGGAAAAATTATTACGTGTTTTACTCGTAATAATTTTGGTGCACCTCACTCCAGAGCTGATGATGATTTGGAATTGCATACTAAATATCATTATTTTTTATAAATTATCCCTATTTAGTCCATCTAATCTGCCCTTATATTGCTTCCTTTTTATTTGTATCTTAACAGATATGATAGGTATGTATAATTACAATTACTTAATTAATTATAATTAATCATTTCTAACTACATCTGTAGGAAGTTTGTTCCAAGCCTCTGCTACTCTCGGGCGGCATGGTGGCTAAGTGGTTAACACTGCAGCCTTGCAGCAATGGAGTCCTGGGTTCGAATCCTGCCAAGGACAACATCTGCAAGGAGTTTGTATGTTCTCCCCATGTTTGTGTGGTTTTCCTCCCGGTACTCCGATTTCCTCCAACACTCCAAAGACATACTGATAGGGAATATATAGATTGTGAGCCCTATATGGGGACAGTGACTGACAATATCTGTAAAGCACAGTGGAATATGATGGCGCTATATAAGTAAGCATAATAAATAAATACTATTTCTGTGAAAATATTTCCTGACATTGCTTCTGATCTTTCCTCCAACTAATTTCAGATTGTGTCCCCTTGTTCTTGTATTTAGTTTCTTGCTAAAAACACTTCCCTCCTGAACCTTAAATCATGTCCCCTTCTATTCTCAAGAATATACAAATATAAGGGAATGTATCAGTTATATTTTTTACTAATTTAAAGCAATCTGTTTTCATTTTCTGAATTCAGCTTTCTTTCCCCCCTTCCTGATGAAGCCATTTTCCATTCTTGAGTTTCCGTTTTTTATTCCCACCTTCCAAAAGCCACAACTTTTTGATTTTATGCCCTATATGGGCTTGTGTTTTGTAAAACAAATTGTACTTTCTAATGGCATCATTTAATATTGCATATGATGTACTGGGAAGCTGAAAAAGAAACTTCTCCAAGGTGTAGCATTGAAAGAAAACGCAGTTGTGACATTTTTTTGTGAGCTTTGTTTTTACAGGGTTTATTATGCAGAAAAATGAAGCTATACATGACTCTGTGAGTGAATACAATTAGAGAAATACTAAATTTATATAGGTTTTTTCATTTTTCTATTTTTCAAAGGGCTAGAAGAACATCTGGTTGGCCCAGACGTTGATGCGAAAGGTCCGCCTAAGACCCTCTCATTTGGAGCTGGGTTTGGAACCAATCACTACTTCCTTAAGAGCCCATTTCTTATGAGTTGATTCAGAAATAACCTATTTGACTTTATTGATGTGTCCTGTGTGTGCAATAACAACAACTACAATGACTACAATGCAGTGACATTAAATTAATAAAATTTAAGTTAACACATTTATATAATCTATAAAGTCTCCTTCTCTCATTATAGGGATGAATATCTCCATAATATGATGCTGCGCAGATACATATGGAGCTCCTACAGTTTGGATATATTATAAATGATTGTATAAGGACTTATATTCCATAATTTTGATAGATTTCAGAGAGCGCACATATGTGAACCGGTCTCATCAAAACTCAATTCTATTGTTATATACTGAAAAATATTGCATTTGCTTTGATTTAGAAGCTCCAAGAAAGGGAATTATACAAGTAGGTTTTTCAACAGGTAATTATTCTTTTCATTGCCGGCATAGTTGTGAATTGTTAATTAAAAACTTTAGAATAAAGTTTCACTAAATTCTATCACAAGTAAAGCAGACATCCTTCTGTGGTTTTGCCTTTAATTTTAGGACTGTTATTTGTTAAATAGAAATCACTACACTATGAAATGATACTTTTGCTACTCCACTAATGTTGTCCATGTAGCATAGCCTGCTTTTTATGTGCAGGTTTTATTATTTTGTGCAGTCAGGCTGTATGCTGTTGATATGAACCTGAGATAATGACAGAGCAGCTGAAATTAAGATCCAGATTAAATCGCATTTTGATTTTGCTAATGAACTTAATTATTTTGTCATATAATTTGTTAATGGAATTCAGTAAAAAGCAATGCAGATACTGAGATAAACAGATTTAAGTAAGTTAACAGTCTGTGGTAGTTATAAATACATAAAAATAACTAGAAATTGTGTCTTCAACAGTAATAGTAAATCCACACAAAGAAAAGGTGAAAATAATCAAAAATTTGTTCCCATAGCTCCGTGACGGTGAACCTATGGCATGCGTGCCAGAGGGGGCACTCAGAGCCCTCTCTATTGGCACGTGTGGTGTCGCCCTGATCGCTCACTAACGGGGAATCCGGTAAAGGATTCCCCGTTAGTGAGCAATCACTTCTTTCAGCTGAAAGCGATCAGTGTAGGCCATGGGTCCACGGCTTACACTGACTGCAGAGTGAGACCTCTGCCCTGACGCAGGCGCGATGACGTAAGTCATCAGCGCCTGCAGTCAGAAGGAGGACGCCCAGCTGCTCTTCGTGGGACTTCAAGTAAGTATCATATAATACTGTGTGTGGGGCCACTGTGGAGTATATAATACTGTATGGGGGGCACAATGTGGAGAATATAATACTGTGTGTGGGGGCTACTGTGGAGCATATAATACTGTGCAGGGGCCACTCTGGAGCATATACAGTAATACTGAGTGGGGGCCACTCTGGAGCATATAATACTGAGTGGGGGCCCACTCTGGAGCATATAATATTGTCTGGGGGCCACTTCAGAGCGCATTGTACTGTCTGGGGGACCTTCACTATTTATATCACATAGTATCTGTTTTATAGCAGACATGTGATATTATTACAGGCTGTAATAACATTGTACGGTCACTATAAAACAAATCCTGGTTAATTTAAGGTTAAATTGCCATGTTGGCACTTTGCGATAATTCGGTGGGTTTTAGGTTGCAGTTTGGGCACTCGGTTTCTAAAAGATTTGCCATCACTGCTATAGCTTTTCTAACAAGTGTATCATCCTTTTTTATGTTTGTGCTCCCTGTGTGTTTTATATAAAAATATGGTATCTACATTGTAGCAGCTCCTGGTTGTTATCAGCAGCTGCCTGGAAATGGGGCTTTTGTGTATTTTAACTCTTTTGTTGTCAAGTGTGAATGAGCCTACTAAAGTAACCACGCGTAAGAAATAACACAATGTGGTGCAGCCGAAATAAAAGCCCATTTTTCTGTGGTATCATATAGGGTATAGAAATATGTATTGAATAGTTTCTATTTAAAGAGGTTTCCAACTAAGGGTGGGTTCACACTTGCGGTGGCACTCTGTCCGCCGCGAATCCGACCTAAATGTTGGAAAACTGGATAGGCACTGGATAGGGAAAGGTTTGCGACGCTTTGCTTAAAAACCCATTCACTTGAATGGGTTTTTAAAGCAATGCGCCAGTGTGCGCTTACACCCTCTGCACCGCGAAGACAGTTTTTTTCGTCGGAAACAAAGTCGGACATGCAGGCGTCGCAAACCTTTCCCTATCCAGTGCCCATCCAGTTTTCCGACATTTAGGTCGGATACGCGGCAGACGGAGTGCCGGCGCAAGTGTGAACCCACCCTAATTGAAAATATGTTTTACAAGATTCGGAAATTGGGTCCTAACTAGAGATGGGCAAACAGATTTGTTCCGAACCACGTTCAATTCAAAAATTTCAAATTGTTCGGTTTTGTTAATTAGTCTTGGATGAACTAAAATAGATGTTGCAACATGCTTTGTGATAAATTATTATAGTCTGGGGTCTCTTCAGACCCCAGAGTATAAATGGTGAACACCTAGGGGGGAGAAAAAAATATGATGTCACCGGTGCTCTCCTGGTGACATCATATGCCTGGGGTCACTGTTGAGGCCTGTGATTGGGCCACAGCAGTCACGTGGGCACACCGAGCGTTATGACGTTATGTCACTCAGTCTACAAAGACACTCTCCTTAAAAAGCAAAACCCTTGAGACAATGCAATTCACTAACCCCCATGTAAGGGTCACACATAGACACATAAAGGATAGTTAGCATATGTTAAATCCCCCCACCCCTCTATGCTACTCTGGTTGCCTGCTCAATTCGATCTCCATTTTACTAGTGAAGAAGTGCTGTACCAGATGGATGGATTCAGACAATCAGTGTGCTATATAAGTATTCAAAATAAATGAATTGATTAATAATACAGTAGCCAGTGGCTATCTGCAGCGGTCACATTCTAGTACATTTCACCAAACAGAAAGGAGCATCTACATATTGATATTTTATCCCATTCAGCTTGCAGATTACTTTACAGTTTTCTAAAGAATTAGGACAACTCCTTCAACTTAGAAAATGCTTTGCAGATTTAGAACAACACCTGTAAATAAGATTCTTCTCAGCTAATGTCTGATTTCAATAGTTGCCAATGTTATAAATTTTCTCGCACAGAGAGCTTGAAGTGTAAATCAATAGGTAAAACTGTCACAGCCAACTTCATCTACTCACAGTATTTTTTCCCTTTTACTGTTATATTCACAAGGAGTCTCCCTCCCATTCCAATGTGGGAAAACACATTTGAATCAGCATTTAAGAAGGTCTGAAATCTGCCTGTCATCACTGAAGTCATTGATGGACACTTCTTTTTGTAGTGCACTGAAGAAAGCAAACAACACTGAAACCATAGCAGGTTGCCACCATGGATTTGCCCTATTGAATTAAGCAAAGACTTATGGCTCAGTCTCTGATGTCAGTTGGAAGCTCCACCGCAAAAACACATGTCAGATTTCTATAAATGTGAACACACTCTTCTGGTCATGTCATAAGAAAATGTACTGTACAGAATTTTTGCAGTTTCTATTGTTTTTCTCAATCTCAATCTTTACATGTAATGGTCTGATTCCTGCAAAAAAAACAAAAAAAAAACAGAAAAAGAAGACAAGCAAGCAGTGAAATTTCACCTAAAGCACCCCCTTTGCCCCAACTTTTAGGCTAGCCTCAGGACTTCGGTGCCTCTAGCTAGACCAGTGATTCATTCCCTAAATAATGTTTAGCAGGTAAGGAAAGAAATAATAGATAAGATGGAAATAAGACATAACTTTGCTGTGGGCAAGAACAAATGTGAAATTTGATTATGTAAAGGAAAGGGTATTTAGAAGATGGAATCAATAGGCAGTTAAAATGTATCTCCAGTTATAAACAACTTTTCATAAATGAATAGTACATTCAAATATAAAAAAATATATCATCTTAAGGATATTTGTTTACTTCATCACTTATTAAGTTGTTCTTCTGCTCTTTACCTTCAATCTGACTGCTTGTTTTCATTAGATTCATCTCTGTATTCACATATAAAGCTCTATGGAGAAAGGAGGGTGGAGTAGGGGGCTGCTGCTGGCCAGTTAATTGATATATACAACCTAGCAGTTTAAAACAGCACAGAGTAGCAGAGTATAACAGCAGTTTGAGTGTCTTTTCTACCAGCATTTTCATCCTCCCTGCCCTCTCCATAGACTAATATGTAGAAAATAACTCAGCCTGAAAATTCAAGAAAACATTTATTTTAATAAAATATATTATAAACATTCTTGTATTAATGCGTACTATTCATTTATGCACAGTTGTTTATAACTGGAGGTATGCTTTATGCAGTCAGGAAGATCCAAGTGTCATACTATTGGTTTTTAACCCCTTCCCACCACAGTCATTTTTCGATTTTTGTTTTTGAATCCCTACCTTCCAAAAGTAATAACTTGTTATTTTTCTGGTCACAGAGCTGTATGGGGGCTTAATATTAGCGGGAGAAGTTGTACTTTGTAGTGGTACCATTTAATATTTCGTATGATGTACTTGAAAACTAGAAAAAAAATGGGGTGTAATTAGAAAAAAAAACTGCATTTACGTAGCTTTCTTACGGGCGTTCACTGTACAACCAAAACAACAAGTCATCTGTATTTAGTAGGTCAGTACAATTAAGGAGATACCCAGTTTATATAGTTTATGCTTTAAACCCTTTAAAAATCATATTTTGACACTCGTAAATTTTTTATATTTCCATGTATGGGGATGCATAAGATGTCTTTTTTGTGGGGCAAGATTTACTTTGTATTCACATAATTTTGGGGAATGTCTGTCGCTTTGATCACTTTTCATTTAATTTTGCATGGGTTTAATTTTATATCGCTTGTCTCATAGACTGCAATAGTATTGCTGTCTATGGGTAAATTGCTATATACCTATTAATGTCTGGCACAGGTTATAGATAAAGGTGTTCTCCCATCTCCCTGTTTCAGCAGCTTTGCCAGCTGTCTCTTCCACTTCCTGTATTCTTCAGCAAGCTGGTGGGAGGGCTTTGATTGTTTGATAAACAGAACACTATGAAGTATCACAATATAGACTTTGCCTTTACCATGAAAGATTATTTATTATGATTACTAGAAATCTAATATAAATGTAGATCAAATATGCACAGTAAATGTATGTTATGTTACACAGGGTTGGAGAAAAAAAACAAAATTACATGCTGCAGAGGAGCTCAGTGTTATCTTCGTGTTTACTTAGAGAGATAACCCATTGTGTCCGAGCCTTTATTAGTAAACTGCAAATAGCTGTACATAACAGAAGAGCACTCAGCCCCCCCAGAGAGCAGTGACTCATCGCTCTGACCTGTCTTATCAGATAAAAGTCATGCACCAAGAAAACTCTGTGTAAACAATGGGAGGAATAATCTAACATAGCAAGCAAATGAAGCAGCATTGCTAAAACAATGTATTTAGAAAAACTCTTGAATTTACTTAAGCTAGATAACTATAGATTTAGATAAGTATAGATAGGAGCCTTGAGATGGGAATACCCCTTTAAGACAGGCCTGGGAGTCTTCACAAGGTACCGGGCTGTCATGACGACTGGACAGCTTCTGTGATCCCACTGCACTAAGCAATACCGGAAGAAATACCGATGGGGGCAGCAGGGGCACCATAGGTGGGCAGCTTTTTTTTTTTTTTTTTTTACTTTGGGAACCAGTATGAAAAGGTTAATACTTGCGATTGAAGTTGGCTCCAATTGTAGTTATTACCGCCAGATCTCCACTGTATAATACAGCAGAGACCCGGCAGCTATGGCGACCACCATATTTAAACACCTGACTTCTGCCGCGATAGTATAACGGATGTTGGGAAATGATTAAGGCAATGCAAGGTATCTGGTACAGAATCAGGTACTGCAGAAAAGTTATAAGATGAACCAAAGATTTGATATTGACAATTAAACAAACAAGAGACTGGAAATCCAATAACTGACCCTAAAGCCGCTGTGCAGAGTCGTATTTTTTTAAATAATTAGTCCTTCACTATGACTGGGCAACATGCACTCTTGTCATCACATGTTGTCCCTGTGTCAGCCAGAGAGATACAGAGATACCACTGCAGTGTGGGTGATGGGCACATGACACTAGGTCCACTACAGCCATAGAGTGAAATACATTTTAAGATGTGAATGATTTTCCATGGTGTTTCCATTGTTACAGATCTTTTATCACACTCATTTTCTGTACAATATGTTTTTATTAAATTGTTTTATTCAGTAGTAGACTGAATAATTTCAACATATTCAAGACCGACATAAACTGACAGATCAGAATCTGACATAAAAGTCAATTGTCTGTTCCCATAAGGAATACATTAATACTATGAAAAAAATATCAACACAAAACAGATAAACTAGGGAGAAGGGTCAGACACATTTCAGTTTCAGTGTTAGTACTTACAGTAACAGGCAAGAAAAAAGTAAAACAGGTCCAATTATTGACCTGTCTGATGGAAATATTTCTATAAATTGCTATAGATGGTTAAGCTGGACAAATTATCTGTGTGACTGTGACCGGTTTAAAGCAAATAGAGGCAGATAGAGACAGCATAATGAAGGATGCTGGTATTATCACATCAATACAACAGACCACCAGATATAGTCTCAAATATCCCATATAAGTCATCCAGGATATTATTAAACCCGTTTTCCCTGCAAAGGAAAAGTAGTTGTCCATGACAACCAAGATCAAAATAACTTAATTTTATCTGTACACCAGTTTTGATGCATCTTCCTGATTGAGAATCAACCTTTAAGCCAACTCCACCCTAGGAAGCAACATATACGAACCCTTAACTTAAGATTTAGTGTTTGCCAACAACATATTCATGTGACAAAGTCGTGATAAGCTAGAGCTTAGAAATCAGGATCCTGTAGATTGTAGCTATATGAAGCCTAGACTACACCTCTGAGAATCTCTGCTACAAAAAACTATTTCTGCATGCTCCATCAGATGGGCCCCTGAACAAGATAAACCCACACTACCTGCAAGAGCGGTGCATGGCACATTCAAGACTCCTGGAAGAGCTAGGAGTTGTCCCTAGCCTGACAGAATGCTGCAGCATCTGCTGGGTTCTCTGTAATTCTGTACGTGGGTCATGCCCATGTCTCAATAAGTGGGTATGACCTCACAAAAAAGGAAGCATTGCCATCCAGAAAATGTATGTGCTATTATCCCGCACATCCATTCTAAAGTATGAATTAAACAAACCCAATGTATTATATAGATACATTGGGTGGCTAAGATGAGATCTTTGCGCAGAGGCAGACAGACTGACAAGTACCCTGCCTCAACCAGACCTTATTTCACTGGGGGGCTTCAATCACCAACGACCTTGTATCATCTTTCTGCTGCCTTAGACCTGCTGCTGCGTGGGCACATAAAGCAGATAATGCATTCAGAAAACAAAGTCACTGACAAAGACACTTCACTATGTATATACTCATATGCAGCAATAACATATGTGAAACATCTCCAGTTTTTCTGCTTTGAAAACACATAAAATAATGTGTTCAGCTACCCCGTAACAGTCCTGAGCACAGCGAAGAAAAAAGAATCTGCGCCACTATTCAAGACACAGTTATTGTTCTGAACTTTGCATTGACATTAAAATACAAAGGATAAAACTGCTGTAAGAATTACTGATCTGTGTCCAACTGTTGTTTGTTTCACTTTAGTAATTTGGTTTCACCTTTTGTAGCAGTGAAACATTCATTATCTGTGAATATGCGGCTTTTCTATCATATTGGGAGCAGGATAAAATGAAATCTTCATCAATGCTCAGCTTGCTCATAGAAATCTTACAATGTGTGCCTGACCTTGTTCCTTATAAAAGAGAGATGAAAATCATATTAAATATTACAGATACAAGAGAATGTTCATTAGAAAGGTCAATAGTTTTGTTTTTCCTGACTTTGCTTTGAACAGTGCAGCTTAAAGAGCTTGTCTGAGAATATAACAAAAGGTTTGTCATTTAACAGATGTCAATTATATCTTACTAACATAAATTATATTTCATGTGTCAAGCACCTCTGTTCTGATCTTCCCAACTATCACTCATCGTGAGCCCCATGTAAGCAATGGGTGAAGCTTGTCCAGATGACATAAGGCCCCTAGTGGTCACATGTAAAAAAAAAAAGTATTATGTCACATAGGTGCATTCATATGTAAAATATTACACATGAACCAATGTTGCTTAACCCTCGTCAGGCTGCATAATTTTACAACATTACAGGCTGCATAGGAATAGGTACAATTGTACCTACTCAGCCGGACGAGGGTTAAAGTATGAATTGCATACCCATTGGCAGGAGCATTGCTTGAAATTCCACACATTGTTTTAAGTCTTAAAAGGGCTGCAGACATTTATCCCCTATCAACAAGATATAGGATAAGTGTCTAATCACTGGTGATTCAATTGCTTGGAGAACAGGAGAACAGACAATTGAAAGGTCCCTTGGGTGTTCTCGTCCTAGTAGTCCCATAGAAGTGAATGTAATAGTGGTCACGCATGAGCACCACCACTAAATTCACATATAGAATTCAGGGGAACATTTGGGCCACCATTCTTGTGATTCTTGCAGGTCGCAGTTATCAGACATCCCCTATAATAAATTCAATAATAGAAGAAAATCCTTTAAAAGGGCAGAGTTATCAATGTATTTATTTCAGTTGTGTAGGAAAGAGTGTTCAAGGCTTCATGGGTGCATATTATAAGAAAAGCCATGAGACGTTTTGGTGATTGTATGTAACTCCATACATTTACCAAAGCTTGTCATGAATTTTCTAATATCATGCTGGTCACATAGCCTGCTGGAAAGATACTGGCACACAAAAAAAAAAATAAATCAATAAAATTGGGGAGATTTATTTTTTTTAAACTATGGTGGGATACATTACATAAATGATTACATACATAACATACAGAAATTATTACATACATAACATACAATAATTATTACACACATACATAAATTATTAAAGGGAGTTTGTTAGTAGGAAAAGCGTAATCAAAGTTATCCCAGTACCTTGTATTGCTTTTTCACTTTCCGAATATGCCTGTTTAGTATTGCAGCTCCATTATCAAGAAAATTGCTGTTTTACTCAAATGCAAATGAGGTCAAAAGGGCTTTTGAGGTGTTTCTTATCTTCCCTGGGCTTTGCTCTGTGCTGTAGATGACCTCCTCTCACTGCTGCCAAGGAGTGGCATACATGTACATCTCAATAAATTAGAATATCTTTGAAACTATTAATTTCTTTCAGTAATTTAATTAAAAAAGTGACCTCCGATATTTTCTAGATTCTTTACACACAGAGGGTTCTATTTCAAGTTTTTTATTTCTGTAAATGTTGATTATGGATTACAGGTAATGAAAACCAAAATCTAAGAAAATTAGAATATTATGAAAAAGTTCAGTATTGTAAATTCAGAGTGTCACCTGCCAAGGTTTCCTAAGCCTTTAAATGGTCCCTCAGTCTGGTTCAGTAGGACACACAATCATGGAAGACGCTGATTATGAATTGTATTACTGAATCACTGAAATAAATGAATGTTTCAAAGATATTCTAATTTATTGAGATGAACCTGTATTTATGTTGCTAGAATTCAAAATAAAAAGTATGTGTTTCACCTTAAGAAAGCAGGGTGGAAGCGAAAAGTCTGGAAAAGTTGGGTGGTTAATGTGCATTTAAACACATATAAGCTGTTAATGAGGGTTAATTAGCAGTCAGGTAGGAGGGCTCTATAAATGAGGTCTTAGCCCTTCCCATAATGCTCCCTGTCTGGGGAAGCAGGCTGTGCCAGGACCTGAAGGAGACGTGATTTGGTATGAACCGCTGTGTTTGTAGAGATACTGGGTAGTAGGTCCAAGGTCTCATAGTACGGGACATTAAATGTCTAGTCAGTTGTCAGACAGATGAAGATTTGTGTTGTTATGTACATGCTGTTTGCCATGAAAAGAGAGAATAAAGCTGGCTGATGTCAGTTTTGAACTGAATCCACAGAGTGAGAATTTATTACAAATGTCTGATGTGCCAACTAGAGATGAGTGAATCAAAGCTGACGAAGTGGAATTCGATCCGAATTTCAGGAAATATTCGATTCACATTGAATCTGGATTTCCTCACGCTTTGTGGTAACGAATCTCATTTTTTCATAAAATGGCTGCTGCACGTTAGGAAATGGGGTAAGGAACTCTGGGAACGCGGAATCACCCACAACGCCATGCATGCAGCCAATCATCAGTCAGCCAGCCCTGTGATGTCACAGCCCTTTAACCCCCCTTCGTGACCGCCCACTGACAGCTAACCCCCTGCTCCATAACCCCTGGTCAGAGCACAGCTCCGATCACGGGTTTTAACCCCTTAGATGCTGCAGTCAAACATGGCTTCCATCATGCAAAATGTCCCCCTCGGCACCCCCCCGCAGCGAGATCGAGGGGTGCCGATATGCATCTTCTGCAGCCCGGGGTCTGGCCAGTGACCCTGGGCTGCTAGTAGCCCCCAGTACCTGGTTGATCCTGCACAGAATTGAGGAAGTCAGCCCATGCGTCTGCATAGGTTGACTTCCTCTATAGACTGCAATACACGTGTATTACAGTCTATAGTGCTGAACCAGCGCTCATCTCTAGTGCCAACCATCTTGACCAAGATGCAGATACAACTGTGCACTATTGGTACGATTTGGTAACTTGGTATAAGGATGAAACCCATATCACTGGCAGTTAAAGGGGTTTTCTAGCATTATGAAATTTTATTTTTATTTATTTATGCTTTACTTGTATAGCACCATCATATTCCGCAGCGCTTTACAGACATTGACAGTCACTGTCCCATATAGGGCTCACAATCTACATTCCCTATCAGTATGTCTTTGGAGTGTGGGAGGAAACCAGAGTACCCGGAGGAAACCAGAGTACACGGAGGAAACCCATGCAAACACGGGAACATACAAACTCCTTGCAGATGTTGTCCCTGGCAGGATTTGAACCCAGGACTCCAGCTAACCACTGAGTCACTGTGCTGCCCATGGCATATCCTTAGAATCAGCTGTTTGTAGATGCCACAGTATTCGAATTAGCACTGTGACCACTTCACTAGTTGCCAAACACAGTGCTGTACATTGTAGACCTGTTGTGCTCGGTTTTGCAGCCCAGGTACATTCACTTGAATGGAACTGATCTATAAACAGGACATTGTGACTGATTAACATGATGTCACTGGCCTGTGAAACCAGGTTTGCACAAACACATCTGCTGCATCAAACAGATGATCTGTTGGGGTTCCATATCCTCACCAATCTAATATTCAGGGCTGGTTTCAGCATTCGACAGATACCAGAGTCCACTGGAAACTGAAAACATCAGTTTTTTTTTTTTAACAAAACAGCCATATAATCAGTCTGTTTGCTTGCTAAACTTTCTGTCATCTGTGTGCAACCCCTTGTCTGCTTAGTTTCCCCTCTCTGACATCTGACCACTCTTTCTGACTGCTGTCTTGTACAAGTAATTTATTGTACTTCTGTAACTGACCTGCATAGACACTGGACAGCTGGGATGTGAGTGTTCCAAGAGATAAGTGATAGATAAGCAATAAAAGTTTTAATCATGTAAATTTACTAAAGTTTATAATTCAGTCCACTGTACATTTTTACTGCTCTGGAACTTGTAGTACCCCGCACTTATTACATTGCTGTCTAATGTTAGTGAGTGTGAATATCTCTAGCTGTAATGAGTAATAATTACAAAAATGTCCAGTATAAAAGCATGAAATGGTAAAACTGAATTGACCCTGTTGTAATGCAATGTTATCTGTGTAGGTAAAGGTGATGTCTGTTATGGGATGAAGCCAAGACCATCATGATTTGCATTTACAACAGAAGACACAATGCAAATAAGTGCATTGAGAATACAATTGATGTATTATATGTATGATAAATGTATTGCTGTATACATCCAACCAGTGCTTCCAGATTGAGTAATGCTAGGTTCACACTAGCATTTGAGTCTCAATATGAGACTCCATCCTCCATTC
The DNA here is from genome assembly GCA_947044405.1 of Leptodactylus fallax. Classification (NCBI taxonomy): domain Eukaryota; kingdom Metazoa; phylum Chordata; class Amphibia; order Anura; family Leptodactylidae; genus Leptodactylus; species Leptodactylus fallax. The sequence continues at coordinate 786,384 of CAMRHE010000008.1, forward strand.
CACTTAAAATAGGCGGCAAACAGGACTTTTCTCACCGCCATTTTCTGCGAAAACTGGGCAGACCCCATTATAATTTATGGGGCCCGCGGGTTTCTGCAGATAACCGCTTTTTAAGCAGATGGTGTTTCTGTTTTTCAGGTCCCTAAGCGGACCCGAAGAACGAAAATCCCAACGTGTAAGGCTAGGTTTACACTTTTCAGTCCATTTTTTGGCAGAATGATAGGTGCAGATGAAGCAACCTGTGTTTCCTTCCACCACCATTTACTGCAATGTTAAAAACAAAGCGGAAACTTGTTTTAAAAGGAAGTCCACTCAGAAAAAAACATACATGATGTTATGTATGAATCACAGCACTCAATGGATCTATTGATTGTACCTCTTACTGTGACTGACAAGAGACCCACTGAGTCTGTCATCCAAGGGCTCACCAAAACTTGGAGCCAGCCCGCCAGACCTATCTTAAGGGTATGTCATCAAGTCCTCAAAACCCCAATAATTCTAAGGTAAGATTTGTGTGACTTGGTCATTCTTTGACTCTTTGATAATTTTGATATACAAAGAACTCAACAAGTATTATGCAATTTACAAAAGGTTGGGGACCTCTGTTCTAAATATGTTTTGTTTGGTGCAGAACTATTAAGATGATGCTTTATAAACATAGAATAATAGTAAAATAATAAAGTAGTATATGTATCTGTTCAGAGAAACAATCTTTATGCAATGGTTTAATGTTGCGGCTACCTGCAGCAAGCTTTGTTTTCCTGTCTTGAAGAAAAATCACACTTTTGAGCATAATAAATGGAAATAGATATTGGCTGGCCCAGCAGGATATTTGCTTGTCTGCTGAACACAAAATATCCATTACAAGGCAAATAGACTAATGTTCTGCTCTTCTGTAAACCGCATCACTTTTCTCAGGAGAAATACAATGAAATGCACGTCACTCTCATTTTAAGCTAATAGCAGGAATACACTTTCAGTAGATGAAAGAGATCTGAGGAGACTAATATGATTATTTATAAAACAGAATATCAGAATGTACATAAATACAACGGCATATACTAAGCAGGACGTGTAAGTGTTAACTTCCAGGATGCAGTTTAATATGCATTACACAAACAGATTACAACGCCTGACCTAGACATTACAGTAATCTATTACACACCATATCGAGTACCTATCATGGTGATTCCTACACTACACCAGGGTCCACAGTTAAGCTGAATATACACATAAGATAGCTGTTGGCTAAACACTTGTTCAATAGGGAGAAGGTATTGCGTAACTGCCAGACATCTCAGCAATCAATTAGTTCCCAGAAGAGCAACATATTTGGGAATGCTGAAATTCATCATACCGGAATATCATCTTGAGGCCCCAGAACACATTAGATTGGGAACCACCCACTGACATTACTGTCTATGGACAGCCTTACTCTGCTTATTATGCCGTTAATTTCGGCACTGATATCTCCCCACTGTCAGAAGGGAGGACCTTACAGCTTAGAATCATTGCTGGGCTGTAAGGAAAACCCCCCAACTGTACTGTAACATAGCCTTGTACTGTTAGAGGGGGCCTTCCTCACAGCTCAGTGTCATTGGTGGGTGTTAAGAAACGACCCCTCTGACAGTACAAGGTTATGTTAGAGGTTTCACAGAAAGGGAAAGCTAGAAAATAAAAAAAATTTAACATTTATTAAGTATTTGATTAAAAATAGCATCCACAAATGACATTACAGGGGTGGCATAACACAACATGACAGAAGTATTGCATTTATAGATGGACAAAATTTATCAAATATCGTGTGACATTTGATAAAATTGGCACAATTTACTACAATGCAGATTCTAGTTATCCGATCATCCCATTCCCGTCTCCAAGACTTTTCTCGAGCTGCACCGGTGCTCTGGAATGCTTTACCCAACACAATCCGAGTAATCTCCAACTACAGCAGCTTCAAAATTGCCCTAAAATCACATCTGTATGGTCAGGCTTATCATGTGACCTGATCACAGTGTAGTGTGCGGAGGTGGAGAACAATAACACCTTTTATCCTTCCTCCTCTGTTCCTCAGATCCTGCCCTCTCCATCTAGAAGTTACACTGCACTCCTCGCACTTAGTATCTGTTTATTCACAGATACCGGCTGGTGACGGGTTCATACAGCTTTAGTTACACAACCTTTTCTATTAAAAGATGGCTGGACCATTGTAGCAAACAAGCCCTCTGACCTTTTGTGTCCCCCTATCTCCTCACAGAATGTAAGCTCTTGCGAGCAGGGCCCTCAATCCTATTGTTTGATATATTTCTTTGTCACATTGTAATGTCTCATATTGTCTGTACATGTGTCCTCTGATTTGTAAAGTGCTATGGAATATGTTGGCTCTATATAAATAAAAAGTTATTATTATTCTAGAAAAACTGATCTTGAAATTTCCCCTAATGTTAACCTCCCATTGACCACCATTTTCCATTTATTCCGGTTATCTCCATATATCAGTTGCTACTGGGCCCGGGACCCTGAGGGGGCACCATAGTTCCCTTTGCCACATAAATTATACCACTATTGTGAATGGCAAAAGGTAGGTAAGGGCCCCATTACAGATTTTGTACAAATAGTATTTATTAGTACTTATTGCCTTGCTAGCAAATGTATTTCTTCCAGCAGGTTCTTATCTAGATATGTTTGTTTTAATGCATTCATTTTACCCTTTTACAATTACAAGCCTTTCATGGCTATGTATCACATTGTGGATGGTATTTTTTAGCTATTTGTCATGTATTTGTAGTCATGCCTTTTACCGGCATATGATTTTGTGACTATTAAACCTGAATTACAAAAAACAAATATTTTATATCCCCATAATCATATATTTTCTGTAAATAGACACCTACTGTAGCACACTGTGAAAATGCCAACAAGCACTTTACGTTCATGGGGGCTTTCATGGAAGTTTTGCATCAAAGCATAACATTTTGTGAAACATGCATCAAAATTATTGTTTGTGGCCAAAACTCCGAACTTCATACGCAAAAATGTCCAAACACACCGTACAAGGAAGTAAAACTTTTCATTCTGTTTTTTTATCTCAGTATCGCTAAAAAGCTTAGAATTATATTAACAGCACTAATCCTTATATTCTATTTGTGGCAATTATTCAAATTCATGACATGGAAGGCATTGGGTTAAAAAACAAATCAGGCAATTAGCAGATAGATGATTATAGATTACTTGATAAGACTTCCTATGGTATTTTTAATGAATCGATAGAACCAAACATACATTATAGTACATACCACCACTACAGGTCCATACATTGCAGGCTGCTCCCTGGTGTGTGGCTGGAAAACCTCCGAAGTGCATTTCAAGTTGCAAATGAATTCATGGTCCAACTTTTCAATAAAGGATCTGGAAAACTAACAGTGAACAGTGCTGGTAATTTCCACTGTTGTGACTGACAAGATCACGAAAGGCTGAAATTGTTTTCTTGTTGTGCAGGCGATAATAGCAGGAAGGCTAAAATTAAAGTTGTTATTGACTTTTACAGACAGTTACTGTGTGTGCCAAATACTCAAGCTGTTCTGTTTGCAATCAGTTTTGATTTGCTTAACCCTTCAATTGATGAGGTAACACTAGGTAAAATACTTCTTTGGATTAACGTGTATTTAAAAAAAATCAATATTATATATTACCACATCTTTCCATAATAAAATACATCTTAATGTCCATAAGCATGTATCTGTATTTTGGGTCTTCGTTTTACAGTGCCTTGCGAAAGTATTCAGCCCTCTTGAACTTTTCAACCTTTTGCCACATTTCAGGCTTCAAACACAAGGATATAAAATTTTAATTTTTTGGTGAAGAATCAACAACAAATGGGACACAATCGTGAAGTGTAACGAAATTTATTGGATATTTTAAACTTTTGTAAAAAATAAAAAACTGAAAAGTGGGGCGTGCCAAATTATTCGGCCCCCTTAAGTTAATACTTTGTAGCACCACCTTTTGCTGCGATTACAGCTGCAAGTCGCTTGGGGTATGTCTCTATCAGTTTTGCACATCGAGAGACTGAAATTCTTGCCCATTCCTCCTTGGAAAACAGCTGGAGCTCAGTGAGGTTGGATGGAGAGCATTTGTGAACAGCAGTTTTCAGCTCTTTCCACAGATTCTTGATTGGATTCAGGTCTGGGCTTTGACTTGGCCATTCTAACACCTGGATACGTTTATTTGTGAACCATTCCATTGTAGATTTTGCTTTATGTTTGGGATCATTGTCTTGTTGGAAGATAAATCTCCGTCTCAGGTCTTTTGCAGACTCCAACAGGTTTTCTTCCAGAATGGTCCTGTATTTGGCTCCATCCATCTTCCCATCAATTTTAACCATCTTCCCTGTCCCTGCTGAAGAAAAGCAGGCCCAAACCATGAAGCTGCCACCACCATGTTTGACAGTGGGGATGGTGTGTTCAGGGTGATGAGCTGTGTTGCTTTTACGCCAAACATATCATTTTGCATTGTGGCCAAAAAGTTCGATCTTGGTTTCATCTGACCAGAGCACCTTCTTGCACATGTTTGGTGTGTCTCCCAGGTGGCTTGTGGCAAACTTTAAACGAGACTTTTTATGGATATCTTTGAGAAATGGCTTTCTTCTTGCCACTCTTCCATAAAGGCCAGATTTGTGCAGTGTACGACTGATTGTTGTCCTATGGACAGACTCTCCCACCTCAGCTGTAGATCTCTGCAGTTCATCCAGAGTGATCATGGGCCTCTTGGCTGCATCTCTGATCAGTCTTCTCCTTGTTTGAGATGAAAGTTTAGAGGGACGGCCGGGTCTTGGTAGATTTGCAGTGGTCTGATACTCCTTCCATTTCAATATGATCGCTTGCACAGTGCTCCTTAGGATGTTTAAAGTTTGGGAAATCTTTTTGTATCCAAATCCAGCTTTAAGCTTCTCCACAACAGTATCACGGACCTGCCTGGTGTGTTCTTTGGTCTTCATGATACTCTCTGTGCTTTAAACAGAACCCTGAGACTATCACAGAGCAGGTGCATTTATACGGAGACATGATTACACACAGGTGGATTATATTTATCATCATCAGTCATTTAGGACAACATTGGATCATTCAGAGATCCTCACTGAACTTCTGGAGTGAGTTTGCTGCACTAAAAGTAAAGGGGCCGAATAATATTGCACCTCCCACTTTTCAGTTTTTTATTTTTTACAAAAGTTTAAAATATCCAATAAATTTTGTTCCACTTCACAATTGTGTCCCACTTCTTGTTGATTCTTCACCAAAAAATTAAAATTTTATATCTTTATGTTTGAAGCCTGAAATGTGGCAAAAGGTTGAAAAGTTCAAGGGAGCCGAATACTTTCGCAAGCCACTGTATCTCCATATTCATTTCCATATAGTGGAAGCCCACATTGGCCTATTCATTTACAACCCCAATTCCAATGAAGTTGGAACGTTGTGTAAAACATAAATAAAAACAGAATACGATGATTTCCAAATCCTTTTCAAGCTATATTCAATTGAATAAACTACAAAGACAAGCTATTTAATGTTCAAACTGATAAACTTTATTGTTTTTTGTCAAATATTCACTCATTTTGAATTTGATGCAGGCAACACGTTCCAAAAAAGCTGGGACAGGGGCAACAAAAGACTAGGAAAGTTGAGGAATGCTCAAAAAAATGCCAGTTGGGAGCATTGCAGAGGTGAACAGGTTAATTGGAAACAGGTGAGTGTCATGATTGGGTATACAGGGAGCATCCCCGAAAAGCTCAGTCATTCACAAGCAAGGATGGGGCGAGGTTCACCACTTTGTGGACAACCGTGTGAGCAAATAGTCCAACAGTTTAAGTTTCTCAACGTACAATTGCAAGGAATTTAGGGATTTTATCATCAGTCCATAATACCATCAAAAGAGTCAGAGAATCTAGACAAATCTCTGCAAGTAAGAGGCAAGGCTGAAAACCAACACTGAATGCCCGTGACCTTCAATCCCTCAGGCGGCACTGCATTAAAAACTGACATCATTCTGTAACAGATATTACCACATGGACTCAGGAAAACTTCAGAAAACCATTGTCAGTCAACACTGTTCGTCGCTACATCTACAAGTGCAAGTTAAAACTCTACCATGCAAAGCGAAAGCCATATATCAACAACACCCAGAAACGCCACCGGCTTCTCTGGGCCCGAACTCATCTGAGATGGACTGACACAAAGTGGAAAAGTGTCCTGTAGTCTGACGAGTCCACATTTCAAATTGTTTTTGGAAATCATGGAGGTTGTATCCTCCGGGCCAGAGAGGAAAAGGACTGTCCGGATTGTTATCAGCACAAAGCCAGTATCTCTGTGATGGTATGGGAGTGTGTTAGTGCCCATGGCATGGGTAACTTGCACATATTTGAAGACACCATTAATGCTGAAAGGTACATACAGGTTTTGGAGCAACATAAACTGCCATTCAAGCAACGTCTTTTTCAGGGATGTCCCTGATTATTTCAGCAAGACAATGCCAAGCCACATTCTGCACTTGTTACAGCAGTGTGGCTTCGTAGTAAAAGAGTGTGGGTACTAGACTGGCCTGCCTGTAGTGCAGACCTGTCTCCCTTTGAAAATGTGTGGCGCATTATGAAGCGCAAAATACATCAGTAGAGACACCGAACTGTTGAGCAACTGAAGTTGAACATCAAGTAAGAATGGGAAAGAATTCCATATACAAAGCTTCAACAATTCGTGTCCTCAGTTCCCAAACGCTTATTGAGTGTTGTTAAAAGGTAGGGTGATGTAACACAGTGGTAAACGTGCCCCTGGCCCCTCTTTTGTTGCTCCTGTCCCAGTTTTTTTGGAACATGTTGCAGGCATCAAATTCAAAATGAGTGACTATTTGTAAAAAACTATAAACTTTATCCATTTGAACATTAAATATCTTGTCTTTGTAGTGTATTCAATTGAATATAGGTTGAAAAGAATTTGCAAATCATCGTATTCTGTTTTTATTTATTTATGTTTTACACAATGTCCCAACTTCATTGGAATTGGGGTTGTATGTTGGAAGGGTGCCCTGATGATAAGCCAATAGTCGAGTGTCCCACTGACTTCTCAGTGAGTTGCTGTAATCTACAGAGGGAACTTGGGAGTGAGTGATCAATTTCTTTGCAGTGGCACCAACAAGGGAACAAAGAGCTACACTGAAATCAATAGTCAGTCTGTGTAATACTTGAACATGTCAGGTTCATCCAGAAGGAGATCCACTCTTTGTAGCTGCTCATTGCGATGAGGGATAACAGTACAGACCTGTCAGATATCGCTGTATGGAAGTCAGAAATCATAAATCACAAAAACAACTGCCAACTAAACTTAACCATTATCAAATACTTAAAACAACCATGTATCAAATAACAAATGTAGGATCAGTGTTACAAAGCAGCAGGACATAACAGAAGAAAACAATGAGTTCTAACAAATCATATAAACATCTAAAACATTAATCAAAAAACTTCTAGCAACGTCGAGTATAAATGCAGACCTGGTGGCAGGTAGTGTAAAAAGGTTTATTCATGAACTGTGTCAAAGAGTTCAAACACCACAGTGATCTAGCCCATCATTTTATTTGTAATCCATTAAAATCCATATATAGAAGCTGACCAACAAAAGATATAAAATCAATGTAGTGCACCCCTAGGGAGCACTGGTTTACACATTTCAGACCCACCAGTCTTTAGTTAGAACTATGAATAACTGCCCTGACAAGTGAATTTAATCCTTTAATCCTAACCCAACATTACATAATGGCTATCAGGATGTGGACAATGATATGAAGCTATGGCCTACCGTAGGTTAATCTCCTGCTAATCCATCATTGGGATTATTTTACCCAATGCCAGGTAACAAGGAAATCTGGTGCAGGGACAACCGGTTAAGGGATAACTACTAAATTTGTGGGGACCAGGCCAGTGGGACCAACCAATCCCAAAAACAGTCCCCTGCTTTAAATGGAGTGGCGATCACCTGTGGGAATTGCTGCTTCAATCATTTCTTTGGGACTGCCAAAGAGATGCCGAGTACAGCACTCAGCTAGCCCCAGCAGTCCCCTACAATTGAATGGAACAGCAGAACACATGTGATCATCACTCCATTTAAATGAGGGGACCCAAATTCTCATGATCAGTGGGGTTTGCAGTGGTTGTACCTCGAGATGAGCCAACCTTTCAACGTTTAATTTATATTCCAGTTCACTGGTTTAGACCAAAAGTTTCATTCAGATCTTGCAAGGCATTATGGATTCATAAGGAACCAGTAGTGCAAATTGTCTTAAAAAGTTATGTATCCTGGAATGCTATAACCCCTTTCTTATGTCAAAGTGCAACCAGCTATTGCTATGGGTAAACGGATGGTAATCGGTGGTAGTAAACAGTCTGTTTAAAAACACTGCACTGAACCTTTACACTTTTTAAAACTATTTTAACAAGTCTTATGTAACCAAAACTCAATTATAGCACACAGGAACACGGACAATACTAGTGTCAGTGTAGCAGGTGTATAACTTCATTATCCCTGGGGGGTTTGTAACTTGTATGTAATGAATGTTTAATGAAGAAAACAAGCTAATTTTTAATGAACGAGACTAACTTTTAGCAAAAAAGAGAGGCAGTGTTGTTATATATTACTTCACTTTTTTTTTGCCAAAAAACAAAACAAAAAAAGTACTGACTGCTCTAACAGTATTGTGATCAGGTAGACAGACACTTTCACTCAGTCTACTATCTCTCCATAGAAGTTGTCTTCTCTAGTCAAATGTACACTAATCTCCAAAACCCACACTGTATTATCTCGGTATTATTACCATCTTAATCTGTCTGAGACTCCATCTCTTCCTCAAAATGGACACCACCTCTTTCTGCCTGGGTTTTTCATACTGTCTATCATCACTTACCTTAGACCTATAGTTCCTCATGACTGGGTGTCTCCTGACATGAGGTCTGCCTGCAAGGCATTTTGAGTGATCCTTTCTGATCTCTTGAGGTCATGTGATCCTTTTCTCCATGCCTTTTACATGGCGGCCACCATTTAAGTTGGTTCATGTGATTTGAACCACAAAATATTTGAAAACAAACATTTTTAAAAAAAATTGAAAACAAAAGAGTTCGCTTATCTCTAGTTGTTCCCTACCAATCTAGCAGTTCTGACTATTCCCGGAATACCCAATTTAACAGAAAAATAATATGTATAGACAGACACACATCTACAGCTACTGAAAACATAACAGTCTTAGACATTGCCCCAGGTTATCAATGATTTTTTTTTTTTATTATATTATGACACACAACTTAAGTATATTTATAAGAATATTTATTTTCAGATTACTACATAAGCAAATAAATAAACACCTTTATAAATATTGTCATACAAAGGAAATGTATTTATGCATGTGGGCCAAATTAATCTTATTTCTTTCATTTTATTTTTAAACAGGTATTATGGGGCAAGCATAGTAAATCTTTTTGATTGACGGCTTTAATTACATATTCTTTCAAGTAATTCAGTAAGTGCCGGGGCACTGCCTGCACTGTCAAATTATAGTTTATATAAGCAATTTAAAAAGAAGAAATTCAATTCTGAAATGCTTTCAGTGACAATCCAGAATACTGGCAGCATAGAATAATCTAAAACAATAACATAAAACTTTAATATTCTCATCACTTAGCCTAAAGTCTACCAGAAGATTGGCTCATGCTACACAGTGATTTATTTGATACGTAACGTCTGAAAACAACAGTCACTTGAATTTGATAAACATTAGATGGAAAATGACATTAACGTCCTCTACCCCACACCAAATAGATTGTGTGTCTTATTTATCTTGACAATGACTTCTAATTTTTGGCAGTAAATCACAAGAGCAAATGCCATGACCTATTAGACTGGAAATGCAGATCTTAAAACTGAGGACTTCAGTAATGGCCTGGCGATTAATCATGTCAGTTCTTTATAGTTTGGCAGTATTAGAAATGGTTATTACTGTACAGTATAAATAGCTATGAATACCTTAATCTTATTTTATAAACACGAGTCCTTCTATTTCATTTCTCTTGACTGCACATGTCCAGATACAGTGCTGGCCAAAAGTATTGGCACCCCTGCAATTCTGTCAAATAATACTCAATTTCTTCCAGAAAATGATTGCAATCACAAATGCTTTGGTAATAATATTTTCATTTATTTTGCTTGCAATGAAAAAACACAAAAGAGAATGAAAAAAAAGTCAAATCTTTGATCATTTTACACAAAACTCCAAAAATGGGCCGGACAAAAGTATTGGCACCCTCAGCCTAATACTTGGTAGCACAACCTTTAGACAAAATAACTGCGAACAACTGCTTCCGGTAACCATCAATGAGTTTCTTACAATGCTCTGCTGGAATTTTAGACCATTCTTCTTTGGCAAATTTCTCCAGGTCCCTGAGATTTGAAGGGTGCCTTCTCCAAACTGCCATTTTGAGATCTCTCCACAGGTGTTCTATGGGATTCAGGTCTGGACTCATTGCTGGCCACTTTAGAAGTCTCCAGTGCTTTCTCTCAAACCATTTTCTAGTGCTTTTTGAAGTGTGTTTTGGGTCATTGTCCTGCTGGAAGACCCATGACCTCTGAGGGAGACCCAGCTTTCTCACACTGGGCCCTACATTATGCTGCAAAATTTGTTGGTAGTCTTCAGACTTCATAATGCCATGCACACGGTCAAGCAGTCCAGTGCTAGAGGCAGCAAAGCAACCCCAAAACATCAGGGAACCGCCGCCATGTTTGACTGTAGGGACCGTGTTCTTTTCTTTGAAGGACTCTTCTTTTTTCCTGTAAACGCTATGTTGATGCCTTTTCCCAAAAAGCTCTACTTTTGTCTCATCTGACCAGAGAACATTCTTCCAAAAAGTTTTTGGCTCTCTCAGGTAAGTTTTGGCAAACTCCAGCCTGGATTTTTTATCTCTGGGTCAGAAGTGGGGTCTTCCTGGCTATCCTACCATAGAGTCCCTTTTCATTCAGACGCCGACGGATAGTACGGGTTGACACTGTTGTACCCTCGGACTGCAGGGCAGCTAGAACTTGTTTGGATGTTAGTCGAGGTTCTTTAGCCACCATCCGCACAATCTTTCGTTGAAATCTCTTGTCAATTTTTTTTTTCCGTCCACATCTAGGGAGGTTAGCCACAGTGCCATGGGCTTTAAACTTCTTGATGACACTGCGCACGGTAGACACAGGAACATTCAGGTCTTTGGAGATGGACTTGTAGCCTTGAGATTGCTCATGCTTCCTCACAATTTTGCTTCTCAAGTCCTCAGACAGTTCTTTGGTCTTCTTTCTTTTCTCCATGGTACACACAAGGACACAGAACAGAGGCTGAGTCAACTTTAATCCATTTCAACTGGCTGCAAGTGTGATTTAGTTATTGCCACCACCTGTTATGTGCCACAGGAAAGTAACAGGTGCTGTTAATTACACAAATTAGAGAAGCATCACCTGATTTTTCAAAGGGTGCCAATACTTTTGTCCACCCCCTTTTTTATGTTTGGTGTGGAATTATATCCAATTTGGCTTTTTGACAATTCTTTTTGTGGTTTTCCATTGACGACAAATTAAATGAAGATATTATTACCAAAGCATTTGTGAATGCAATCATTTTCTGGAAGAAATTGAGTATTATCTGACAGAATTGCAAGGGTGCCAATACTTTTGGCCAGCACTGTATGTGCCCTAAGATAACCAGCTTTTCAATACAACAAAATTTAGCAGTATTGTATCGAAAAGTGGTATTCAATATGTGTCTATTGCTCGCAAGTCTGTTGTATTGAGATGGCTTCATGAGAAACTGAAGCTCTTAAGGAGGTGTTAAGCTAGTATTACACATGTGAAATCAGTCTGTCAAGAAATATTTAAGGAAACCATAGTGGATGCCAAAATCTGACCACTACTCAGGAAGCGACGTGCAGCTAATCACTATATGGTAGCGCCAAACACAAACCTTATATTTTGCCCTCCCTCTCCCACGGCAGCCAATTTTGTATATCTTTTAAGAGCTTTTGGCTGCATTGATAACAGGAAGAATGAAATGAGAGAATAAAGCTCTCCAATGCTTATCAATGGTAGAATCTGAAGATAGAGTAGACAAGTGATGACATTTGTGAACTGCAGCTACATCACAGCAATAGTTGCATGGCACTCACTGAAGGTGTCAAGTTTTGGCAACTGCTGCTGTCCTCTTTGAATTACACTTTAAAAAAAAAATGTAATGCACCCTGAAGAAGTTGTTGGAATGAAATAAAACTTTGTGCTAATGTAATGATGATACATGTAAGTGACTGCAATATTACAGAAAAAGGGTAAGTTTATTTGGGAATACTGTACAATAGAACTGTACAACTGTACCCTGTTGGCCTGCTTCGAGCAAGAAGACATACGATTGGACATGGAGACTCCATATGTAGGTTCGACATGGTAGCTGAGCCTGTAGATCCTGCACACTCGTAGGTTGTCGAAGCTAACTCCCCAGCTCATCCCATAAAGGCTTGATTGGCGATAAATCTGGCATGCCAATGAATTCTTGCAATCTGGCGACATTCTTCAGATACACTTTCTGTGTGTAGCCATTATCCAGCTGAAAAATGCCAGTTGGAATCCCTGCCATGAGAGGCAACATGTGGATGTCCTGCACATATTGCTGAACTGTTAGTGTAACTCACAGCACTACTTGGGGTTGCTGCCAGGCGTACACGTTGGCTCCCCAAAATCATCAGACCAGCAGTTGGGGCAGAGTATTGCACCACAGCAAAGGCAAGATTGAAAAAGAACATGAGGGTGGCAGTGACTTTGAGAAAAAGAAGACACGGGTATGTTTATTGCCCAGACTGGGTCAATTTTCAAAAAGTGATTTATTGCCAGGAGTTTCACTTAACTGAGTTTCCCCACAAAATGTATTTTATGGTCTGTTAGAAAGGAACATGATGTAAATTGTAGTAAAGATATTCTTACCAGTAACTGTATTTGTAAGTTATCCATTTCCATCTGGTCCTCAGCTGTGTCATGTGACTAGAAATAAGATGCTATAACTGACACAAGTCTCACACTGAAGCTCTCATAGGAATGAACAGAGAAATTTATTATGTCAGTTGGAGAGTCTGCTTGTCGAATGGCATAACTGAGGACTGTAAGAGAGTGCATAATTCACAAAAATACAGCCTCTGATAAGTTTACCTTCACTTAAATTATATCATATAAGAGAATAAACATTTTGGTGGAAATGTTACTTTAAATGGAATATGTCACATGGAAAATTCAGTGTAATCTGCATGCAGTATGCTATAGAGCAGATGTTTTGTGGAAAAAGAATCAGTATAACCCAACATTTTTTCATTGAAATCACTGCCCTTTCTATGCTCAGAAGTCAAGGAGGTGGTCCTATCAGTGACTGACAGCCTCCCTTTATATGGCTGCGCAGAGATGGTTGTCAATCAGTGATACGGGCCAAATGATTATGTATTTTTTCCTATACAAATACAGCACCACTCAGTTACAGTATCTCCAGTTTCACTTTTGACAAAGAGGTCTACAAAACTGCCCCAATTAGGCAAGTAAAAGTTTGTGGGCATGTGGAGCTCAGTAATTTTGGTCGAAATTAATTTTCAGTTATTGCTTAGAAAAATCAACAAAGATGAAAGCTTATAGGTGCCATAAAGTAATCTACCAATATATTACTATAGCAGTATTTCCCAACCTTTTCAGACTTGTGGCACTCCTGTAAAGAAAAAAAAAAATTCCCAAGAGCACCCCTACTAAATAATTTTTACCAAATGACAAAAAAGGGCAGTTTTGGTCTGGCTTTTAGGGCACTTTTTGAACTAACAGCTCAAACATGTTAAATCGATATGTTATACTTGTTAAATTAGAGGACTTCACCCAAAATCAGATCATCATTTTTATGCAGTTTTAACTATACTACAAATGAATTGTGGTACACAAGCCTATACTTCTTACCGAACCACCTCCATCCAGCACATTTTAAAATTCATCTTTACTATCATCCATCACCTACACGAAATTCATTATCACCATGATCCCATAGTTTTCCCCACACATTATAGTGGCCTCCAGATGCATTATAATGGACCCCAACCACCCCTACACATGATATAATGGTCTATAGTAGCTTCTACACACAGTATAATGATCCACAGTGGTCCCTATACACATTATAATGATCCCCAGTAGATGCTACACAGGTTATAACGCTTCACAAATAGTAAATAATTACACCGTCCCATAGCCATGTGGTTCAATGCAGCTCTCCTCCTCTTGTCTACAACTCGACGCATCAGGTCTGTTCTGAGGCATAGGCATCACTAGCAGCTGCCTGAATGGAGGAGTAGGAAGGTAAAGGCTTCCTGCTTCACTTTTGTATCCAAATATATCTGCACCCTGTGGAAGCAGATATAGTTGAAAGAAGAGATGCTGCAGCACTCTGGTGGGTTTCTATGGCAGCCGAGCTGGTAATCGCTGCTCAATAGTAACATCAAAACATATATTTTAAGGTAGATTTCCTCTTTAGGGCTAGACGACCATTTCCTGACACTTGTGCAAAACATCAAGGTTTTCTGTTCAATGTTTGAGTAAATACTTTGTGAATCTATAGTACACTATCAAGTGAAACAAAAGTAATAAAACGGAGTTAAAACATTGAAAAGATACAAATATGAAACATTTATTTGAATACAACATATTGCAGACACATTAGTGGTCCATTTAACAGAACTGGTGTAATTGTAAAATACATTTACCAGAGGAAAAATGCACACAATATAACTTGTTAGTTTAAGCATTATCACATAAGGTAGTGTTATGCAAATGAGAACAATCAGAAGTTAAAAGGCAGAGTTAAGAAACCGGTTCAGAAAATAAAAATTGTACTTTTTTTTCACTTTCTAATGTTTACCTGGCAGCAGAAAGAAATCTTTTATCTGTAATAGAACATGGCATTAGTCTGCATGTTAACTTGCGGAAGCACCCATTTCCAGTGTAGTAGCTTGTACGTGGCTTTCAAATATATTACATTTAAAAATGATAAAGAATTCTAGAAGACCTCACAAAAGGTATAAAAAGGTGCTTTAAACATATATAAAAGACAATAATTATTTTGGCACCATATAAAAAAAAGTTTGTTATACTGTTCTGAAATCGTCTTTACTCAAAAACTCAATGAGAGATTGTATGTGCCACCTCAATTAAAAAAAAATACAAAAAGTGGTAAATTGATAAAAATGCAGTCCTAGCTAGTATGCACTGTGTTAATAATAATAAAAAAAAATTATATTGTAATTTAAAACAGAATATATTGGGCAGTTAAAAAAAACAAAAAGAAACAGACATACCACCTGAGTACTGGCGGGTTTATTGTTCAATAAAAGCCAATGACTACTAAAAGCACCAATTTTAGTCCAAGAAACATACAAACATCTGTGCCATGAGATCCTCCTTGATAAAACATACATGTTAATGTATACAGCAAACCATGTAGGTTTTCACTGTGGCCAATTCAACAATATAAAATTTCCCTATACAGCAGCACTGTTCAAAAAGCTGTGCCAATACTTTCAAGTTGTCTGACACCCACTATAGATGTCCAAACTGTACTGATACATTTTACTGCTATAATACTGTAAACATCTGTGTCAGATTATAATCTTATAAATTTAAAATGTTAAAAATAAAATCTGAGCAGAATGTTACTGTATACAGTAATTGCAGAATACAAAAACAGAAGGTATTGTAAAAGCCTATTAAATAAAAAAAAAGTTTCTAAAGTGAGAGACAATATATTGCTGTATATACCAGATGATAAAAATGTAAATGGCAGAGACAATAAGAGTGAAACATATTCCACATTAGTTTTATAATCTAAACCAAATCAACTAAAATTACTTAATACAGAAACCAGATTTGCTTTCAGTATAACAAAATATGTTTTAGCACAAATATCCTTCCTGTGACTTGGAGTAGCCTAATGATATAACCTTTCATAAGAATTACATTTTAGGGAAATTAAAAAAAAAAAAAAATTTAAACTAAAAACTTTAAACCAGGAAAAAACCCATTTCATAAAATTTGAAAGAAATCAGTCTTTAGAAATAAAACATTTTCTGCTACTGGAAAATATACTTCAAGCATATAATTTTGTATGATGCAACAGATATTTATCTTTGAGAGGCGGTGTTGCTTATTCCATCTTAAAGTTTTGTTTGAGATGGGAAATTTTATTCAAATTCTAAAGCAAATACTTTTTCTTTTCACCAGAGACATAAATGGATAAAACATTGAATAAAAGTAAAAGGTGGTCACAATTTCTATAAAGAAACAAATTCAGTGACCAAAATATCCACAAAATTTTACAATAGTTTTTTTTTTTTTTTAAATTTATACAAAGTAGTTATATAAATACAAGAGAGGAAATGTGTTATGTTACACCAAGGGCACCCAGTAAAATCTCATAGAAAATGATGGTCTGGTGTAAGGATTGCTACAATTTACATACTAATAAAATTAATAAAATGTATACTTTATAACAGTGTACTATACCCCTTACTATAACAAAAGCCCCTCTATAATTATTAATACAAATATTATTACAAAGACTAAACTTAAAATGAGCAAACTTTTAAGTTTTAAAATATATCTGATAACTTACAGTCCCCTAGGAATCTAACCACCGTAATATGGGACCCCCGTGTATTCCTATCCAGTCCATTTTCAGTAAAAACCAATTCTGGGGCATAAGAATACATTGAAAACTGCACACTACCAGTGTGACCCAGCACACTCTTGTACTATCCAAACAGCGCTACCATTGTCACAAGGTAACACTCAGATGTTAGTTTATTCATATTCTTCCAGGGGTAATAGAGGCACTGCATAGTTTATGAGAAAAAATGCTCTGGAATTATTTTATGAAGAATACAAGTACAATGAAACCTCTCCAAAAGTCCACCTCTTTGGGAAAACTAGCCCTTTATCCAGACCACATTTTGTTTATCGGATTTTAGTTTTCCATACTAGTCATCTTCTTCAAGACCAATCCCTAAAAAACACTTTTTAATGCAATTTTGTGTGGTCGTCTCAAAGAGGTTTCACTGTATTTACTAAAATATGCATCAGGAGAGTTGACAGATCCACTTTGAGGGCTACTGTCCATGTCACTATGGGGCAGAGTTATGGATATGGCTGCTATTGATGGGGCAGACGCAAAGTAAAAACTTTTATTAATTTGAGCGATCTCTGCATCTCTACATTTGTAAAATATTGCATGGCCTACGAGAAAAGTCTGTACATGTCAAACTAAAACAGTCAAAAGCTCTAAGCCAGATCTGAACAGTTCTCCACACACACTGCATTTGTAACCCTGCAGATAGATATTGATATATTATGTTTCACAACCTAGGGGTAAACTTAACAACTTCAACTCAGATCGATGATTGAACTTTTGTGAAAATGAAGTTTACTTCTCAAATAATAATATTAATATTTAAGGCTTCTTGCACATTACTGTATTATGACTCAATACAACCTCAGGGCCATACAAACTCATTATATGGTGCCCATTAACCTCAAATATCATACAGAGGATTGGACATTTTCTTGTTGGATTCCATACAAATATCCTCCCCCCAAAAAAACAAAAAAAAACAAAAACATGACATTTCCATCGGACATCATTATGGAGGCATTCTACTCTAGAAGTAAATATATAGTACAGAGCCACAGGGCACTCCTATGCATAAGGCCTAAGTATAATTTGAGACTTAAATACCAAAGGTTTCTCCAAGTTGTTTTGTAACAGCATCAAGTGGCAATTACCCAACCAAGGCATATACACTGGAGTGACATGCAGTATACACTATACAGACGGCTACACTGTGCCACAGAATTGTTGATCACCTAAGACAAATGTTTCATCTTAATAATGTTATTTCTTACAAATAGAGATTTCCTATTTAGAAACCGCAATAGTATCGCTAATAAGTCTGCATTGCATGAGGAGCTACTCCAAAGGGAATGACGCATGCACCCATGAGCCTAACATTGACACCTTTATGCTATTAGTCTACATTATGAAATGCAGGAGTGCCTAGTGTTATGTGAGTCTTATTTCAACCTTCCTACAGAACACAGTAATACTGTATAAATAGTGATTTGTAAATTCACTGCGGTGATGAAATAAGATTTTGGAATAATACATACTGTATATATCAAATATTAATGAATTTCCCACCTGATTTTACTAGAAATAAGGTATAAAGTACCTATTTAACAAAACTTCTTCATTTTCCCTTTATAAATTGGAGGGAAAAAAAGGAAGCCATTCTGAGTGTAGATTTGGGATAGACAACATCTGGCTGTTACAGAAGGTAAAAGATGCTATTTAAGGATTATGCAATTTACATTTCATTTACCCACTAGGTTGCACGGTTTTCTTTAAATCGTTGGATTACAGGAACAATCCGAATAAACATAAAAGGCAAGCGGCTCTTCTACTCAAAGTAATGGCAGCTATTTTTTCACGTTGAGAGGGCATACAGCTTTATTCACATCTATGCATTTAAAATGAATATAAAACACAAAAGAAGGAATGAGCAATTTGCAGGTGCTTTAAAGTTTTACCTTGCACAGCTTTTTATGGATGGGCCTTTAACACACACTGAGGACTGTTTCAAGGTAAATATTAACACTCTTTCCCTATTTCAGAACATATTGCCTGTTAAGATATGTTCACAGAGTTTTTTTATACTGAGGAAAACCTTCTCAAATATGTCATCTATTGTTTTAAAAGGGAGTCCATGATGAACTCTTTTCCAGTTCTGATTGTTGAATGGGGCTAGATAGCATGTTGATCTACAACAGAAACCTTGGCAGAAACAAGAGTCTTAGCCTAGGATTTCCATGACTCATACCTATCTAAAAGTAATGGGATCAGGAACCCCATACTGCTGGCTCTGTAAAAAGAGAGATGGCCATACACACGTCTCTCACTTCTACTGGAGTTCCAAAAAGAGGAAACCGTGCTTACTAATGGCGCACAGAAATGAATGGACATGCTTCTAGGGCCCCTGACCCCCATTCATGAGACTGGTGCCCAGAGTTGCAACTACATCTATATGAGACATTTATGGCAAATGCTGTTCTGCTATGCTGATATTCCAGAAATGTCCGAGATGGGAAAATCCCATTAATGTTGAAGTGCAGTGGAGAGCCTGACAGGTATTATACAAAGAGGAGTCATCGTCCCCTAATATGGCACAGAGCCTTCAATATGCAATCTTAAATAAAATGTGTTTATAATTGGAGGTAAATATTCACTTTAAGATCTATGCACTTGATATTTTTCCTATTGGTTTTAAGTTATAGTCTTTTCGAAAAGATGTGGTAACAGGTGTGTAACAGTGGGAGTGCATATGTAGTAGTCACACCAGGGCTCTAGTGCCACTAAATAACACACAGGAGTTAGGGGCCTGCTTACATATATTGCACTGGGGCATCTCTGTGACTCAAAGTTGGAAATTTCAACAACAGATAGACAGTAGATGTAGCATAAATACAAAGTTTTCCCTAATCATATAAGTAAAGAATGGATAAATTATTGAGGCAATATATTTAACACATAGGATGTGAACACAGTGACACATTTGGTTTTTCAAAAATAACAAAAAGATTCAATATTAGTGTTTCAAATAATTACATATAACCTTTACTGACTTAGGCAAGCAGGACGCATGAACTGATCATATAGCCCACAGCACCAACTAAAAAAAATTATGACTGCTTTGTATCGGCAACACCTCCACTTCTTTTCTATGTAAAGCTCCATGTTTAATAGGAGCAACTAATAAAGGCGCTATGGTATAACCGAGGACAAGCTTATTAAAAACTATTTAATAAAATACCCATAATATAAACTTCTTATAACAATGCTGCATCAGCATACAACAGGCCTGCCCTAGGTACAGATTATGGTTTCTGACATATAGGTATAGGCTACAAATAAACAATTTTATGAACCTGCATCCATTATCATGGGGGACCTGTAAATGTTTTCAACAGGCAGGAAGTACAGGTGTCACCATTGTGTTTGCTTTGGTCACCTAACATTACACTTGTCTCCTATTTGTATGATTACTTGTAATAACACAAATTATATTTAGCATGGTGACAGGTTATAAAGGCACGTTTGCTGACATGCAAGAGAACACAATGTAAACGATCACTACTCTTATGATCCTACTATAGTCTAACCTTATCAGAAACCTTAAGTTATCTCATCAGTCTGGTAATGGGGAAAATCTAGATTCTCCTATGCAAGTTAGCTCTAAAATAGTCAATTTAGTGGTAGCATCAGAGGGACCTATCCTGTAACTAAATGAACGATCCCTTAACAGGTTTTACAAAATGACTTTGAATATAAGACAAACTATAGCTAATTTCCCAACCCTTTTTCTTAGAGAGTAATGCTTTGTCTATAAGACCACCTACACCAACTGGTGGTGTCAACAATAAGAATGAGTAACCCTCTATACCTATGTTTTTCTATTAATGGATTGTCATTACACTTAAAGTTCTAACTTTCCTGTGCTTATAATTTAAAGCGGTTATGCCATGAAAAAATATTTATCCCCTCTCTATATAGGATAGAGGATAAATAGCTGATTGGTGGGGGTTTGTCTGCTAAGACTCCCATGGATCCTGAGAATGGGGGTGTTCTCCCCCCTTTGTGCATTCGGCCTGATTGCAGTGAATGGGAGCATGGATTTGTCTGTCAATCAAGTTACAGACCTAGGCTGAAAGCACACACTCCCTATTCTCAAGATCAGTGGGGGTCTCAGTACCCAGAGGAGAAATACCTTTCATGGCAAAACCCCTTTAATACAAAGAGAACAGAGCTTCATATGAGTAGTAGTACATTTGTTTAAGCCATTTTCAATAAAAGGTAGAGCAGAAGGAATGGACACTACTTATTCATTCAATAAAAGCTGAATGAACTCTCCTTAATATATTCATTATGTTAACTATTGCTGATTCTTCTGAGTGCCCCTCTATTGTGTAGCATAATTCAGAACATATTTAACCTGTTAATTTAAGATTTCCATAAACATCAGGACAACTTTTCAAAATAGAGGAAATGAAAGGCCACAGCTCGACCTTACAAAACGCTGAAAACCACCATTGACAACCATTATTGATAAGGTTTGGACCATTTCATCTTCACAACCTACTGAAAACACAATAAAGTGACAACTGCTGGAAGTGTAGGTTCTTAAAGCCAACTTCAATGCCACTTTCACATCAGTGGCATCCCACTGTAAAATTAACCATGTAAATCTACCTAGAGGATCTAGTACACAGCTGTATCATGACTGGGCGCAAATAAAATTGAATGGGCTATTAAATGCCTTATTTTGGTGCGATTCTCTACGTAAAGCCCTTAGGGTAAAATATCTGTTTAATAACAGACCATATAGTAGCACAGAGTTTGCCAATATCTTTGTTGTACCTTATAAGCTGTAGAGAATTTGTGTACCAGACACAGCCAGTACCAACACATTCTAACAAGTAGCCTAAGGACACCAGATAAATGAATGTCACCAAC
The DNA here is from genome assembly GCA_947044405.1 of Leptodactylus fallax. NCBI lineage: Eukaryota > Metazoa > Chordata > Amphibia > Anura > Leptodactylidae > Leptodactylus > Leptodactylus fallax. The sequence continues at coordinate 808,071 of CAMRHE010000008.1, forward strand.
TGAAGAAACACCAGAAAACAAGGAACCCTTTGCATTACAATAACAGGAAAAAAAATTTAAAACTATAAGAAATATAAAATAAAATTTATAGTGAACATTAAATATTTGCTATTTAGGTCTTCAAATACCTATTTCTGTCTAATAACATGAATGGATGTGCCAAATGGCAGCAATAATTTGGGGTATTAGATATGTATGGTTTGTCCTTCAGAGGAGATCATCTCTCTGGCAGACCATGTAAAGGCCTCTTTTTTGGCTCAGGATACAGCAGTAATTAGTTTAATTCCAGAAGTTGTCAGCTCCGTCCAGCGCTTGTATTAAGAAAGTCCACAATTCTGCTGCTACCAGACATTTTACTTGATGCTGTAACTACTTTCTCGTTACATAATTCTTCTTAATTAAAACAGACTAAGAATATTTTCTATAAATAGGGTGTGCCCACTGGCCATATCTAATACACTGCTGGAATAAGTGTAAAGTGTATATATCAAATGGCAGGGCTAGAAGACAACTTTTAATTTGTTGTAAACTGAAAAGAAATGGTATACTGCTTTTGCACAACTTATTTTAAAAGATTTGATTCTGTTCACATTACGTTTTTTTCCCCTTCTTTTCTTTTACCTTTTCCACAAGTTGCTGGTGATTAACAAGAATAGTGTAGTCTGCAACCTGAATCCCCACCTTGGTAGACTCCATTATAAGGCTGATACATAGTCTCGGACGTGAGGACTCTGTGTGTGTTCCGAATGACAGCCTGTACACTATGTCAGCAGACAGATTCTTTGTATTATTGTCATCTATAATAAGTCCCTGCCTCTCCACTACATACTCTCCCATATTGTAATCACTAGCCCAGCGGCAGGGACTTCTAGCGTTATAGATAACTATACTGCTAGGAGTCCCTCTCCCAGGATGGTGTAAACCTGCTACACATGGACCAAGGCTCATGTCCGAGACACAGCAGTGTGAAAACACCCTAAGTCAATGGGATTTGCTAGGATCCACTTGAAAACCAATCTTTTATTACTTCCTTAAAAATGGAAGCCACAATGGTAACGTGAATAAAGCCTTAAATCTATGTATAAAACTGAATTACAGGTACAAACAATTTGCTTTATAGGGTTGAAAAATTCTGCTGCTTCTGGTTAGCACACAAAAATGCATTCCGGAATCTCGGAGGACCATTAACAGCTATGTAACTGCTGGGACTACCCAAGTACTGCTGATATTTTTTGTGGTCACAGTATCTTTGGGGTCGCAACATGAATCCATTCACTCACATTAGTGATGGAGTCACAAGGTGACATGTCAATATTAGGTTGCACAACAAGAATCACAGCCAAAATCCCCATATAGCCCCGGCCTTACAGCAATTTGTGAAGTGTGGAAACACCACTCCTACAAGAAATCAGCAGGATTTGCATTTTTTTTAACTTTTGGTATAACTTGAAGAGAAAATAACTTATAGCTCAGATAAGGATATTACAGTACAAAATTAAACCAACAGATTAATAGATTTTATCTATGAAATAATGTTCGAAAGTGGAGTTTTCTTGAAACATGTCGAAATAAATTATTATTGTGGCCTTCATTTATAAACATTAATATCTGCTTGAAAGAGTAAAACCAGGAGCAAGCTTTCCCGAGGTCCAAAGTCATAGAATAGTAAAATCCAAAAACCTCTGGATGATCCCTGGCAGTGTTCTATATAGAAGTATAAAACATTTAGGTCAGGTCATATACTAAAGGCCAATTCCTTAATGAAATGGGTATAACACAAACAACACTCAACCTCTATCCACAGGATATAAGCATACTTGTCTTCTGACCGGTGGAGTCTGACTACCAGGACTACCACAATCACGAGAATGTGCTCCATAGTTCCCTTCTTCCATAGAGCAGCTAATAAAACATGCAAATTGCCACTCTATTCAACTCCATGGGACTGCTGAAGATAGCACAGAGTACAGTGTTCAGCTACCTTTGGTAGTCTATAAAGATGAATGGAGAGGCAGGGGACACGTGTGAATGTCGCTCCATTCAAATGGGAGGATTTGGAGATTTGTGATCAGATGTCAATTGATAAACCAGTTATTCCTTATCCTGTGGATGTGTTTGTGGTACAACCCATTTAACATATCCTGAATGAAAAATATAAGCTGTGTATATACACAAACCTTGACATTTTTAAATTGTCCTTATTTTGTAAGCCCCTTTAACCTTGCTAGAAAGATTTGTCCTTCAGGACCCGAAAGGTGGCAACTCTTACAGGACGACCTCTGTACTTGCTTTCACTTTTGGAAAATGTGGAAAAAAGTATTATAACCAATAACAGCCTGGAAATCGGAGGGAAGAAAGCTTGTCTATTATATGTAAATACTGGTGATTTATCGCAGATAGAAATGTTTTTTAATCTTGCATATATTTTCATTTAAGTCTTCTCAAATGATTTGGATTAACCAAAGATATTGCTTCTAAAATAAAAAGTGCACAACATAATTGGAATTTAAGGTTATATTTGGCCTAAGAGTACTAACTATACTGTATCTATGGACAGGAAGTAAAATTTCTGCAAAAAAAAGTACGAAGTATAAAACTAGAAAAGTTTCACAATGTTCAATAATGGTTGCGTTCAACTGATTGTGTGCCATTGTCTACAGTGAAAACTCCATTATCTCCTACAAGGTGTCAATAGGATGATATATAGAGAATTAATGAACAATTCTCTAAAGATACAAGAAGTTTCAGAGATTAAGGTATAAAATCTGTGCACCACACCATGACATTAATACATACAGAGGACAATGTGTTAGCTTTCAGGTGGTGGCCATGATGCTGTTCAGTAAAAAGGCACATGCAGATTCACTAGACAAGATGACGGCAGTATTTGGTAAAGGCAGTGTGTTTAACAAATATACCAAACAGAACTACTATGCTACAAGGTAAGTGTCCATCAGTGAGTTTGGTACTATGTCATTTTCTTTTTGATTGAAGAAAGCTCTTTCTGCATCTCAATAAACTTCGGACGATTTTCTGGCTTATATTCCCAACACCGCTGCATGATTTTAAAAACTTCCTCCGGGCACTTCTGTGGAGCAGACATTCGATAACCTGCAAGTAAAGTAAATGACAAGGAAACAAGGGAACATGTAATTGTTGTACACAGAAAATATCAGTGGGTTACAAAAGGTAACACAAAGTATAATGCAAGCTAAATGTAATGCTTTAAAAACATGAATTTCCTAGAATTCAGTAAATACTAAATAAATCAACACCAGCTGTATACACAGATTTACGATTAGCTGAAAGGAGATGCTGCTGTGTTTTACTTTGACTTTATAGAGGAACCGTGTACCATGGCAGCACAATGTAAAAACACTCTTTATTGGTTATTTATGTGAGCTAAGGAAGTGCCAATTCTGGTGCAGTGAGAGTCTATCCAGCAAGACCTCTCCACTATTATTTTTAATCTTCCATTTGGTTGCTTCATCCACATTTTCTTTGTCAAAACTATTGTATTTTATTACTACAAGTCTACATCAGGGAGTTTTAATAATAATAATAATAATAATACTACATTTTATTTATATACCGTCAACATATTTCGCAGCACTGTACAATTTGTAGGGAGTACAGACAGAAAAAAGATACATTACAAAGAAATTCACACACTGGGACTGAGGGCCCTGCTCGCAAGAGCTTACAATCTATGAGGTAGAGGGGGTGACACAAGAGGTAGCAGGGGCGGCATCTGAGGTAGCATTGCTTATACAATGGTAAGACAATTTTGTGATAGAGGTTACTGTCATTACACATATATAAAGCTGTATGAGCAGTCACCAGTCGTGTCCTTTAACGTGCAGATGGTGCCTGGACATATAAAGTTAGTCTGATACAGCATCATAGCCTGTGAGGTAATGTGGGCGTGTGAACAGAGGGTACGTTTTAGGGATTCTAACTATCGAAGGGTTTACATTAGGAGTTGGGATAGGCCTGTCTGAAAAGATGTGTCTTTAGTTTACGCTTGAAGCTGTGGAAATTGGGGGTTAATCTGATAGTCCGGGATAGAGCATTCCAGAGAAGTGTTGCAACTCAGGAGAAGTCTTGTATAGGAGCGTGTGAGGTTCTGATAATAGAGGATGTTAGTCTTAGGTCATTGAGTGAACGGAGAGTACGGGTTGGGCGATAGACAGAGATGAGGGAGGAAATGTAGGGAGGTGCAGAATTATGGAGAGCCTTGTGGATGAGGGTGATAAGTTTATATCATATTCTGTACTGAATAGGCAGCCAATGTAGTGACCGACACAGACCAGAGGCATCGCTGTAGCGTCTAGACTGATAGCTGAGCCTAACTGCTGCATTCAGAAGAGATTGTAGAGGGAAGAGTTTAGTAAGGAGTTACAGTAATAAAAGGCGAGAGTGAATCAGGTCAACAATAAGTGTCTTTAGTGTATCTGTGGTAAGGAAAGGGCAGATTCTGGAGATATTTTTGAAGTGGACATGACATGAGCATGCGAATGATTGGATATGGGGGGGTGAAGGAAAGGTCTGAGTCCAACATAACCCCGAGGCAGCGGGCATACTGCCTAGGACTTATGGTAAGGCTGGAGACTGCAATGGAGATTTCAGGGACAGGTCTATTAGATGGTGGAAACAGCAGTAATTCAATCTTTGAGAGATTCAGTTTCAGATAGAGTGAAGACATGATATTTGAGACAGCAGAGAGACAGTCACTAGTATTCTGTATTAGAGCAGGGGTGATGGGTTTATAGGCTTTTCTTTGATGGCCTGTCCTAATAATACATTAACAGGTGACTGGCAGAGATACAAACCCCTAGACACCCAACACTCAGCAGAATAAAGGGGCATGTACTATAGTACCTTTATTGCTGTACCAAGCTCAACACAATTTATATGAGTAACACAGCAGACAAAATCAGAGGGAATCATGACCCGTTCAATAAAGCACTCAGCACACGGTATCTTTGTCTGGAACCGTCTGCCCATTAAAGTGAATATGGCTGAATGGCAATACCAGACATGGCTGCATGTACACTCTGTTGCTATTGAAATCCCTTCATTCTGCTGACTGACTGATTCCAATAGCATGATCCTCTGAAAAGTAAGCCAACAATGTAAAATATGAAAAAAATGCTTAAAACAAATTTGTCTAAAAGTAAATGCCAGCTAATAAAAACTCCTAAAGCATACTACATATCAAATCTGCTATTCTCATTTAATACAGCACTACACAGTGGATATTCAACAGTACATTTTTTTTCATGCCATGGTGAAACTGATGGTATTTTACCTTTTTCTACTTGCTCGCGAGCTTGCTGATTGGTCATTCCTGGGTAAGGACACACTCCTAAGCTGAACGTTTCCCACAGAAGAATGCCAAAGCTCCAGACATCACTTTCAGAACTATATCGCCCTGTAATAAAAAATATCAGTGACAGAATAAAAATTTAAAAAATGAAATGCAGGGGAGGAAGCTCTGGCTTTCACAAGGCAGAGCTATCAATCCTCGTCTTCTCTTCACTCCATAACAGAATAAATTGTCTACTTGCCAATAGCCACAACACGATGGAGCTCAATACATACATACTATATGTACGCAACCCTCACTGAAGTCCGAGGGAGTAACATCTATCTATAGCTATAGCTCCTATCTATCTATCTATCTATCTATCTACACACAGCTACAAAAACTGCAGCAGCACTCTGTGCACAACACCAGGGCATATAGAAATAGAAACCCAAAAGGCATTAATGTTATTGTTAAAATCAACTAATGTGATCTATTGTGGTAGGAAGGGCTTTGTACTGTTTGATCAAATGTGTATAACAAAGAAACTGTAATTTATAAGAGTAGTTTACAGATCACATTAGTTGATTTTAACAATAATATTAATGCCATTAACAAAAATTATATTATATACACATTTTAACAAATTATAATTATATATATATATATATATATATATATATATATATATATATACAGTAAACTAAATTTATCCAGATTAGTAGAGAACAACTTTTGAGAGAGACTTAAATACTATATACTGTTCATTGTACTAACTGACCTAAGATTAGACATGCATTTTAGCATTTCTCTCAAATGTGTATACATACATAGTTTATACCAATCATAGTTACACTGTCCCCCTTTTATACAAAACCGCATACAAGGCCATTCTGTAAATTACAGCAAAAATGAAGCAAAATCAGCACACATAAAAATACTAGATTACTAATCCGGTTTTAAACTGCACAGAAAGTTTTCATTCTTTGTGACTTGTATGGACTTTTTTGCATTAAACTTTCCACAGATTTCCAGCATTGTGAGTGCTGAACATTATCCCCGGACTCCTGCTGTGCTGCTAATTTCCTTTGGTGGTACAGTACTTTACTGCCTCTACTTATTATCATCATAGCAAACTTGCATGAAGCGCTCTGAAGACAGAGTGCAGCAGGAATGCCTTTGTGTAGCTTTTGCATACCAATTTGCACACAAGTCCATTTACTGCCTTTTCTAAATGGCGTAGCCTAATTACATTTTTTTTTCTGTTATTCTGAATTTTGATCTGGTTAACAGTGCAGTGTTAATTTACACAGAGAAAAAAAAACATTAAAAATATAATAAAATTAGAAAAAAAAATACCATCCAGATCTAGATCTAAGTTAAGGGGTGAATATGGAACCACAGCAGCTGTCAGATTACAGGAGTAGTTTGTAATGAGCTAACACCTTAAATTTTTTTTTTTTTTAAAGTTCTGAATTCGTGTGTGTGTGTGTGTGTGTGTGTGTGTGTGTGTGTGTGTGTGTATGTATATATATATATATATATATATATATATATATATATATACAGTACAGACCAAAAGTTTGGACACACCTTCTCATTGCCAAGAGTTTTCTGTATTTTCATGACTATAAAAATTGTAGATTCACACTGAAGGCATCAAAACTATGAATTAACACATGTGGAATTATATACTTAAAAAAGTGTGAAACAACTGAAAATATGTCTTATATTCTAGGTTCTTCAAAGTAGCCACTTTTGCTTTGATTACTGCTTTGCACACTCTTGGCATTCTCTTGATGAGCTTCAAGAGGTAGTCAGCTGAAATGGTTTTCACTTCACAGGTGTGCCCTGTCAGGTTTAATAAGTGGGATTTCTTGCCTTATAAATGGGGTTGGGACCATTAGTTGTGTTGTTCAGAAGTCAGGTGGATACACAGCTGATAGTCCTACTGAATGGAGTGTTAGAATTTGTATTATGGCAAGAAAAAAGCATCTAAGTAAAGAAAAACGAGTGGCCATCATTACTTTAAGAAATGAAGGTCAGTCAGTCCGAAAAATTGGGAAAACTTTGAAAGTGTCCCCAAGTGCAGTAGCCAAAACCATCAAGCGCTACAAAGAAACTGGCTCACATGAGGACCGCCCCAGGAAAGGAAGACCAAGAGTCACTTCTGCTGCGGAGGATAAGTTCATCCAAGTCACCAGCCTCAGAAATCGCAGGTTAACAGCAGCTCAGATTAGAGACCAGGTCAATGCCACACAGAGTTCTAGCAGCAGACACATCTCTACAACAACTGTTAAGAGGAGACTGTGTGCAGCAGGCCTTCATGGTAAAATAGCTGCTAGGAAACCACTGCTAAGGACAGGCAACAGGCAGAGGAGACTTGTTTGGGCTAAAGAACACAAGGAATGGACATTAGACCTGTGGAAATCTGTGCTTTGGTCTGATGAGTCCAAATTTGAGATCTTTGGTTCCAACCACCGTGACTTTGTGTGACGCAGAAAAGGTGAACGAATGGACTCTACATGCCTGGTTCCCACCGTGAAGCATGGAGGAGGAGGTGTGATGGTGTGGGGGTGCTTTGCTGGTGACACAGTTGGGGATTTATTCAAAATTGAAGGAATACTGAACCAGCATGGTTACCACAGCATCTTGCAGCGGCATGCTATTCCATCCGGTTTGCGTTTAGTTGGACCAGCATTTATTTTTCAACAGGACAATGACCCCAAACACACCTCCAGACTGTGTAAGGGCTATTTGACCAAGAAGGAGAGTGATGGGGTGCTACGCCAGATGACCTGGCCTCCACAGTCACCAGACCTGAACCCAATCTAGATGGTTTGGGGTAAGCTGGATCGCAGAGTGAAGGCAAAAGGGCCAACAAGTCCTAAGCAACTCTGGGAACTCCTTCAAGACTGTTGGAACACCATTTCAGGTGACTACCTCTTGAAGCTCATCAAGAGAATGCCAAGAGTGTGCAAAGCAGTAATCAAAGCAAAAGGTGGCTTCTTTGAAGAACCTAGAATATAAGACATATTTTCAGTTGTTTCACACTTTTTTGTTAAGTATATAATTCCACATGTGTTAATTAATAGTTTTGATGCCTTCAGTGTGAATCTACAATTTTTATAGTCATGAAAATACAGAAAACTCTTGGAATGAGAATGGGTGTCCAAACTTTTGGTCTGTACTGATTTTATATATATATATATATATATATATATATATATATACACACACACACTATATATGCACATATACACACACACACACATATATATATATATATATATATATATATATATATATATACACATACATACATACATATATACACACACACATAAAAACACATTGTAACCTCAACATTTCCCACCAGCTTCGGCTTCCTAATGCAGTGATGACATCTTGACAGAGACTTGTGACTGCTCAGGGTGTAACTTGATGCACCGGTCACAGGTCCCTGTGTTGGGATGTCATTGCTGCAGCAGAAAGATGATAAGAGTGAGAGACCAGGCGATGTTAGAAGGCAAACAGTAAGGTTTTGGCTGGAACAAAGCCTGAATCAGCTATGCACTTATTGTTGTCACCGCTTTTTAGTTCTATATTTTATTAGCTATCATCAATGTAGTGCAATATAGAGAAGAAAATAAGCGCTTGTCTCCAGTGCTGATAAAAACTGCCAGGAATCCTGCATTGTATGGAACATTTTTTTTTTATACATCTGGTTTCTTGTATATATTGTAGTATATTTCATTGCAACTTCAGAGCAAAATAACATGTTTTCCATAGATTTTTCAGTTTCCTTTTTCAATGATGGCTCTGGATGTAATTCATGATGTAATGTGAGGCACCGCTTGAAGATATATCATAGATCTAGCACTGAAACAAGTATGAGCTATTAGGGGTTGGAAAGGACTCTTTCCATTAAAAAATAAGATATCTGGAATTGTTCCTCACACAGTAATATTTTATCTGCCAATCTTATTTTTTACAAGCATTTTTCGGGTGCCTATTGTAATATGGACATTTTGTCATGCAATGTTTTCTTAGGGTATATTTCCCTATAAAAATGTGTACAGAAAGTGCCTGAAAAAAATGCAGAATTTTGCAAAAAAAAAACAAAAAAAAAAAAACCCAAAGAACACCACTGACTACAGTAATAATGTTCGAAAACAACCAAACTGTAGTGCATTCAATATTTTCTCACTGTCCAACAACTAACACGAGGCTGCAGTGTTTTAAAAAGGAAAAAAAAACCCATAAAATAACGCAAAAAATGTATGTTTTTCCTAAAAATGCTACCACACGTGTCAAACCATCTCCACTGGTAGGACCAATTCAAATGTTGTTAGTTACAGGAACATTAAAATAGAATTCTGAAATTTAAAAGTAAAGTCTACATAAATTGTTATATTCACATAAACGTGCTAAAAAAGGTTGTCAAAAGCAGAAGAAATGGTATGTTTTCCTGGTTGATTTTCACCTGTGCAGCCCCCATTTCCATGGATCCATCATAGACTTGAGTCTAATCAGGGATCTGTGAAAACTGCCAAAAATAGGCTTTGTTCTATTTTTGACAGACCATTTACATAGTAAATTTACACAAAAAAAAAATGGTTGTCATATGGTTGTTCTAAATAATAATAATAATAATAATAATAATAATAATAATAAAAAAGACTATTGAAGATTTTCAGTTATAATGAAATATTGTAACCTGAATACAAAAGTAGGCTTACAATTTCAGGATATTTATTTTTTTTATTATTTTTACTCGGTCTCCCATGCCAAAGACAGTTATACCATGGAAATAAGATGTAGGGACTAAATCAAGTAAGTGTGCAAAGTCTACTGGGACAGAAAATTATCATTTGCCTCAGTAGCTAGGTGGGCTACAAAAGACCATAGAGATGTCCAAAGATAAGTTTGGTTTTTTTTAAACTTTCTTTTTTTAATAAATTCATTATTTAAATTTTTCAAGAAATAAGCAAACAAAAACATTTAAACCAGAAAAATAAATACATAGGACGCTGTTTGGCGCCAATTTACAATAAATTTGTAAACAAAGAACATTGGAATAGAGCTTTTATACATGGCAAAATAGCAATTATGTTCAGTAAAAAATACAAATCTAATACAAAATATTCTATATAACAACAAGAAGCCCCAGTGTCCAACCCACTCCACTCCATAGTGGCGCAGGATGGAAAAAAAAAAAGAAAAGATTATTCAATCAAAAGGGGCCAACACTAAATATCTTATCCTTGGGGTTCAGCAGTTCAAACCAGCAACTCCACTTAAGTCGACCATTTACCTCAAAATATAAACTTTCATATAATAAAGCTCTGAACACAGTTCTATGCTAGCCTTTATCTGAGGTGGGTTCTTTAGTAAGCAGCAAACCATTTTTTTAAGAATCTGAAAGCTTGCCAAAAAGAAAGTAATCGACCAATAATGTCTCTCAGATTCCTACAAACCTGCCACCTACAAAATCCCTGAGCAGCATCACGCCCTAAAATCAGTCAATGCTGATGACTCTAGAATTAGTACAATCTGGGACCGGTAACTGTGTAATTTAGGACCACTCCAGATTAAGGCCGATTGCAGATGACCATGCTGCAACCAGCCTGCTGTGATTTAAAAGCACGGGCTGCACATGGGGGACACGGGGATGTCCCCATGTGCAGCCCGTACACGGGCCGTGCTTCTGCGGCTCCTTTCATTAAATGAATAGGAACCACGGAAGCATGGGCCGCAAAATATGACATGTCCTATCTGATGCGGCCCGGAGTGTCGGCCCGCACACGGGACTTTGAAAACCACGGTCATGTGTATGGGTCCATAGAAAAGAATGGGTCAGTGTGCTCTCCGTGAAATACACAGACAGCACACTGACACACATCACGGTCGTCTGCAACTGGCCTAAATGTTTGGGGTCTGCCTGATCTAAAGTACATTTTGGATACAGATATGCACATAAAGCTTATCATCCACTATAGCCATTCAGCAAAAAGATACCATTTTTGTGGCTACTTATAACCATCTTATTATGGGACAGCCATATTAAGGTAATACTTCTGAAACCTAAATCCTGGTACATTTCGATACTTAATTTAACCCATTTTGTGATTACTGAAATTGCAGCAACAGCATGTTAACAGTCTTGACGTCAGCGGACGAAGTGTGCACTTTAACTATCTTTTCCAGCTGCGCTAAATTAGTTTTCATGTTTAATAGACCATAATTAAGGCCATTCACTGTGCGGTTGGAGGTAACATTCGTTTTCTTGTCTGCTTACCCACTCACTTCAAACTTTGGCATGTTGTAATTTAACACTTTTCACTAAAGTCATTCCTTTTCGTATATATGTTAAATGTAATTAGGTTTCTGGAGACAGTACAAGCTGAGCTAAAAACACTTGTACATACAGTAATATCTGCAGACAAACGACAGTGCGGCACTTTTTGAATAAATAAAATGATCATTGTTACAGCAGGCCCCTTCTTGTTAACCAACGATATATTCCTTACATATACAAATTTTACTAATTTGCTGAGCAACTGAGAGAAAGTACTGTTACTTATGAAAATACATTAGAGCCGGTGGCATCAAACACTTCATATGAATGAATAGCTTAACTAAAGAACACCTTATCCTGCAAGATGTTCCTTGAAAAATCTTGTTTCTGAATCTCTCGTCCTTGTTGCCAGGCTTGGTTTTAACATGGGGATACGCTAATGAGCTGGAGCAGAATACTTATAGCTCGAGGTCTTCAGATTAGTTTAACAATCAGAAAACAGAAGAGCGGTGTCAAGTGATCGTCATTAGATTTGGCGATTTTTATTATTTGCAAAAATGAGCAGTGCAGAGAATTAACAGTCTTTTCCAAGTGTTTGAGGAGTGCACTGCCCATGATTGCTCTGGGCATGATTTATATGGGTGCGGTTCATTTGGGCTACTTCGCCTGATTGTGCTGATTGTATAGACAGAAGGTGGATTAAGCAGAAGTTTAAAAACAGAGGGAAATTCATCAAAGACAAATGAAACTAAATGAGGTTGGATTCAACACTACTCTCTCTCCATTGAATTAATTATATTGTAATGTGAAGGTTTTCTTACAAGGTTACATAAACTGTCAGAATAAAAGTGTAATATCTATACACCTACGTGTAATGCGTGAAAGGAATCCCATAAAAATCGCCAGCTAAGCGTGTCATCCTTGGGGATGGATAAAAAAAAAAGGTAGGGGTGCTGGGAGTCGGAAACCCCAATAATCTTATATTGACAGCTGATCTCTGCCAAATTGTAATAGCTGTGCCATGCGACTGAAGCTCAGCATCAATTCAACTGAATTTGAGCCGAGTTGCAATAGCGCGGTACAGCCACTAAATGGTGTATGGAGCAATCTACTTCTGACTCTGCGCTCTGTGCCGAAAGCAACTAATCATAGGGAGTGTTGGATAGGCCATCAATGTGAGTCTTTAAAAGCTGGCCATGCACAGTTTTTTGTTGCCAAAATGACTGATTTTGGCAAACAATTACTTTAATAAATATAGTGAAGGTCCATTCACAAAGGCCAACTTTTGTATGCTAAAATATCTGCCATGTTAGGTATTTTTACTTGACCAAAAAGATCAGTGTTTGGCAAGATTGGCTGCTTTAGGCCAATGATCAGCCAACCTGCAAAGATTCATTGAGCTTTTTTTTAAGCTAAACTAGCCCCCAAATCAGGCCAGGTTTAGACTGCCCCTTTAGGCTGAGGCCCCACGTTGCGGAAACACAGCTTTTTTGTTGCAGATTTTGCTGGGGATTTTTGAGCCGAAGCCAGGAGTGGACTGAGCATAAGGGAGAAGTATAACAGCTTCCTATATATTTTCAATTCCTTTTGTAGCCATTCTTGGCTGCGGCTCAAAAGACACAAAAGCAACACAAAAAGCTGCTTTTACACAACGCGAGGCCTCAGCCTTAAAGTCAGAAAATTTCTTATTTGATTTGCCTATTATTCAAGCACAGTGGACAGGAAGTTTACAATAAGTTACAGAGAGGACAAGTTAAAGAGTAAGAACAAAACAAAACCAAGCCACTGAGACTACTGTCAATACCAGGTACAGCTTCTGGAAAAGGACTGGTGCAGCTTCTGGAAATAACGCATAGAATTTTTTTTCTATTCACAGTACTGATAAGCAGTATTTAATTAACTCAACTAAGGTTGTCTATTAAAGGTTTAAAGAGGACGTCCTCATGTAAATGCGGTTTTACATGCCGCTAGAAAGAAGACAGTGCGTCATCACTGGGCAGTAAGGAACGCCCTCCCTGACAGTACTTGTCCATAGCCCTGTACTGTCAGAGGGGGCGTTCCTTACAGCCCAGCGAGACTGTAAGGAACGCCCTTCTGACTGTGGACGGTGAAACTACGACCACCGATAGCTCCAGCCTTGGGGCACATAACCGGAAAGCCGACAGTGCGCTGAGCTTTCTAGCAGTATGTAAGACCGCATATACATGAGGACGGTAATGGTCCTCTTTAAATAAGACATCTCTCCAAACTTGTTATCCCCAGAGTTACCATATAAATCAATTTTATATCATATCTAGAGCTTTAGCTAACACAATGGCTAAGCACACCCACCACACAGCAAATATTTTGTGCCACATTTATGAAGTGTTTCAGAAACTTTAAAGGGATTCTATCATTAGAAAATGACGTTTTTAAGAAATGGCACGATGGAATAGCCTTTAAAAAGGCTATTCTACTCCTATCTCTCATTCTCTTGTGGTCTACGCCATTTCTGTAAAAAAGCCACTGTGGGCTCGGGCAGAACCAACTGCGCATGTGCGAGATTTCAACCGTGTATAGCGCTGCATTGGATGCCTACGCAAGGCTGAAGACAAGGAGAAGATGCAGGGGGGAGTGAACAGGAGGTACTAAGGAGCGCAGAACAGTTGATGATGTTGATTATGTTGGTGTGCTTGGAGCACAGTACTCCCTTAGCATAATTTGCATATCAGAATAAACGCTTTTTTTTAAATTTTTTTTTACAGAAATGGCAGGGACCACAAGAGAATGAGAGGTAGGCGTAGAATAGCCTTTTTAAAGGCTATTCCACCGTGCCATTACTTAAAAATGTCATTTTCTAAATGATAGAATCCCTTTAAGGAAATTTATCTTTGTCTCATCTGTCTATAGGACATTCTCCCAGAAGCTTTGTGGCTTGTCAACATGTAGCTTTATATATTATTACTTTTGTCAGATTCAAGTTATTTCTGTGACCATTTTGGGTTTTTCTTTCATTAAACGAGGGGTACCAACAATTTTGCCCACGTGTGTAAGTATTTAATGCTATAAATGTATCATCCATAAGACAATGTAATAAATTTGTCATACATGTATTTAGTCTGGTTGTAAGACATCGTAACATTAAGACAGTATTAATAATTCTGCCCCGCAACCAAAGGAGCATAGAGAATGGCAATCCATAATTAACATCAGGCACCCAAATGCTCGCAGTGAAAAGGAATTTTAGGCTACCTTGTTCTTAAACGCTAACAAGCTATATCAGGAATACATTTATGCATTATTAAGTTTTGTAAAAAAAAAAAAAAAGAAAAAAAAAACAAATTTGAGTGAATAAGTCATATTATAAACAAAAATACAATAAATATATACTCATTGACATTAACAAATTTTACAAAAAAATAAAAAACAAAAATAAATCTTACCATAATTGAGGGCTTCTGGGGCTGTCCATTTGATAGGAATCTGTTTTAAACCAGATGAGGAATATATTCCATCATCCTCCTGACGAGACATGCCAAAGTCACTGATTTTCAAAACATTATTTTCACCTACAAGACAGTTTCGTGCTGCCAAGTCCCTAGGAAACAAAAATGTGTTGGAAAGGAATTGAATTTACCCTTAGATTAACAGCAGCACATGAATAACTCTACAACTTGTGATTTTTTTTTTTCCAGCATGGCCAAAAAGAAAATGTGAAGCAGCTGGTAAAATATCGGTAACTTGTCTTTGTATTGTATGCTTATTTTTCTGTATAGCAATTCCAGCATATACTGTATGATCTGTAATTGTACTACTCAATTACCCACAGTCATGCAAGATTCATACACTGCTAATGAATCCAATTCATACTGGCACAAAACTGAGTTACAACATTAGAACATTTAGAAACAAAGTAAACCTTAAAAAGAACATTAAAAATAGAAAATGCAAAAAATTATATGATATATTTCCATTGCTTAAATAGTGCTAACATATTCCACAGCACTTCACAATTTAAATTCCCTATTAGTATGACTTTTGAGAGTAGGACTAAACCAGAGTAACTAGGGGAATCCTATCACAAAACTCCTTGGGTGGATTTGAACCCAGGACAAGGCAGCCATGTTATCCACTGTGTCACCATACTGTCCAAGGTGCCAGGCATGTTCTTCAGTGATTACCTCTTTTCCTTTAATCCTATTGTGCCTTATATTTTATAATCATTAAATACATACAGTAATGTTCTCTGTGTGTCTGCTCAGTGCCTTTCTTGTCTAGCTGTAAAAAAATTGCCTGCAGTGGGAGACTCCCTGCTGTGCCCTGTCTGCAGTAGAACAAAAAAAAAAAAAGCTCCCCCCCCCTCTCCAGCCTAAGATGGTAAAGATCAGCAGGAGTTTAACACCCTTGCTCTGTGCAGGATTGCTACAAGATAGTTTGTGTCAAGATCATTCAAAAATTCTGCAGACTGACAAACAGTGAGGATATCCATATTTCTGATTTACTCTTAGCATTCAGTTATAGGTTGTGTGTTTTCTTTAACCCCTTCCCAACATCTGCTATACATGTATGGCAGATGTTGGGTCTTTAGCTGCCAGGTCTCTGCTGACTTACAATCTGCTATTTTACATAATTACACTCCCATCACGGACCATTAACACCTCAACGCCTCTGTGTTGTTACTTTTACTTTAAGCAACTGAATGGTTCTATGTGGCAAGATCACATGAAGTTACTATGGTAGCCAGAAGCCTTTCGAAGGCTTCCAGGTCTGCCAATACTAGGTTTATAGTAAACCCTGCCTCAGGCAGACTTTAAAACAAACCTAACAATTTTCCCACACACTGAAATACAGTAGTATTGCAGTCTGCTTGATCAAGCCCCCTAGGGAGGGGGCCAAAAAATGTTTAAAAAAAAATCAGACCATATAGTGAATGCTATAGCATAAAAAAAAATCTAAATGCCTGAATTGCTGTGCAGCTTTTGTTTTTTCAAAACTTTTATATTTTTACTTTTTATTTCCTCTTGATTCCCAGTTCAATAGACTATAATACTTCTACATATTATAGCTATGTGCAATAGGGAAATGACAGGGATAGGGCCATGGCAACCACTTGGACCCGGCGATCTCATTGCATGGGATACAGGGGGCTGAAAATGGGAGGGCGGGCAGAGATTTTGCCCCCTAGATGATGTGTTCACTATTGATCACAGCATCTGAGGGACTAAGCTGCTGAAGTTGTAGTATTTTCCATGGCCTGGGAGCGTTGTACTATTACGGCACAGAGCATTACCTATATGCTCAGTGTGACATAACAGTATGGTGCTGAATAGGAAGGGGACATAAATAAAAGAAGAAAAGTAGACAAAACCTTTAAAGTGTACAAATGTATCAAAGTTTAACATGACTTAATACATTATTGTAAACAGTTGTTAATCACCAACTCAACTTTTTTCCATTGTTTTCAATGGCATTGTTGTGAATTATAACAGTGCAATGAGTTACCAGATTCAAGTTGAAGATGGCTTTACCTGTACCTGTCATTTTAGGTGACTTTTCAGGATAACCTGCATGGGTGTAAAGATGCTACTGAATTGTGAAAGCAGTTATTTGTTTTTGTATATACAGTTGCACTGCCAGAAACCCATGCAAAAAATATTTGTACCCAGCTCTAGCTTTGCGAATTGCAGATACTGAAAAAAAAGCCTTGGAGAATCAGAAGTCATCAAGAGAAGTAAAACTTGTGGTGATCATTCACACATGTCTAACATATTAACGATTATTCCAGAAGCCGAACACTTTGAAGTATGCATAAACAGGCCGAAGACGGAGAAATGAATATTGATTAGCTGCACATTAATGGAATTTTCTTCAAGTATGGTACTGAAGTAATATTAAGTATGACACAAAAAGTCATCAGTAATAAGTAGCGTGAAAGATTAAGCCAAAGTTCTGAATTTTTATTTGACATTTCCTTCCAGAAACAGAAATTGTCATTTTCTTTTGTAAGGTGTCGGAATGAGAGGCTGCATGTGCTGTGTATATGCAGAGTGAAGACGCATTTGTTTCCATGTGTTATTTATGATCTATCAGATTATAAAGGTGATATGGTTCTCCTCTCTCACAATTTATCACTGCAAATCCATTTCATCTATGAACAATTCTTGGTGGGAGGAAGGCTTTAATCTTTACTGTTTAATATGATCTTGTAGAGGCTCAGTGACTCTGAAATAATGCTCCAGTATATAGAAATGTTTCCCTACTACAGATCATTATAAAGATCAGAGGCACAATTCTTTAAATTGACAATAGGCAGAACTACAAAACCAAATGTAATTATATACTTTTCTTTCTAGTAGACTATGCATAAAAACATTGAGATGAGATTTCTCATGAATGCTAGGCTTGTTTTATGAACTGCCTTGGCACATTCTGGTTTTATATATAAACATATAAGAGGCAATACATTTAAATATCACGGCAGGGTGGGTGCATACATTTGCATCATTTGAGAAGAAAGTGTAATAAATAGGGAACGCAGTGTATTCTTCAAGGTAGAGACTGTCCTCTGACCAATAAATCACTCATTATGACTACCATAAAAACTATTTTTAGTGCCTCTCAGAAATCCATGTCTATTCCTTCAGCTCTAATAATGTCTCAACCCTACTTGTTACTTCTTGCTGCTGGGTTAGATAAGGACTAGAATTCTGATGGTATATATTTTTTTATATATATATATATATATATATATATATGTATATATATACGTAACATATACAGACAATGGTCAGCCAGATCTCTACATTGAAGCCAATAGTTCTGACTCTATACAGAAAGTTATGCACTTGAGCAAGGTCTTATCCAGCTTCCAAAAACTAACTGCAAATACATCCACAACAGTGCTTAATACTCACTGTTCCCTTGGGCACCCTTTGCGTAGCTTTACATGTAGTGAATTTGTGGACAAATTACATTTCCCAAGATTCATCATGCCTGCTCTCACTTTGTGTACCCTCACTTCTCCACTCTCCCTTGTGAACAAATTCCCTTCCTGTTACGGGGTCTGTTTTATGTCTTGTGTCTCACTTTGCGAGTCCATGAAGCTGTTCTTCTCAACATATCTGACCTGGTAATAAATCACTTCCACAGAGGTCAGTATGAGTGGGGAAAGGAGATTACGTGCTGCTGTGGCGTTTCGTTTGCTGGCTGAACTGCTAACAGGGAGGGGTAGTGTGCTTGCAAGCGAAACGTCACAGCTGAGGTCAATGATCTGAAAACAAATCATATAAAGGTTGCCGAATTTAAACATGATATATATTAGGAAGTGTATTTGTATCCTGTTATTTGGCTCATATTTGGATAAACAGGATAACCCCTTTAAAAATTTATAGCAATGATGCAAAGCTAAAGATAAATGTAATGAAGGCTTTTTTATAAAAGAGGTGTTGTACCAGTCCTGTTCAGGACTAAAAGGGGTTGTCTCTACTCATTTTTTATTAAATAGGGCTGCTGAAGGGGCCATCAACATAAAGAAAAAAAAAACAAAAACAAACCTTTACTTACATATCCTCAGGCCTTCATTTCCAGTGGCGGAAGCTTTTCTCTTCTGTACACAGGTCCCCCGGCTCTCCTGGTTACCATTGATATACCATTTATGCTGGGTGATCGCTGCAGCCACTCACAGGACTCCGCAGTGACCCCTTCACAAACTGCACCTGACTGCTGTGAAGTGCAGTTTGTGAAGAGGTGACTGTAGACAGTGATTGGCTGCAGCGGTCACCTGGCACAAACCGCCTGTGAGCCTGCAGGCAGAAGACCAGACCTGCCACTGTTGGAAACAAAGGCTGGGGAGAGAATACTAATGTTTTTTTCAATGCTTATGATCCATTTGGCAGCACTATTAAATAATAATAATAATAATAATAATAATAATAAAAAAAAAAAAAGTGTCAGATAAACCCTTTAACCATTTTAAAAGTAAACAAAATTATCTCTGTTCATTTACATGGACAGCAGGGATTGCAAGAAAGTAAGCCATTTCATCAGCAGATGGGGTATAATGCAATTGTAGGAAACACTGCCTTGTTCCTGTCATAGGAGACTAAGCAGAACTCACGGCCAAAATTTAAAATACAGATGTGTAGCAATGTCTAACTTGACACTGATAACTTGATTCAGTGCAAATATCCTATCACAGAACACAACAAATGCCTATGAAATAGTCAAACTAAGTTCTGTATCACACGGTACTTAAAACGTTGAACAGACACTGTTGTTTCAACAATCTCTGCATAAATGAATTAGTAGAGGCAACGATAAGTAACTTTGTAATATATATTTTCAGACCGCTCCTTCTCAGGCGGTATCCCTGCTTCCCCTTCCTCTGATTAAAACAAACTTTCTCAAAATCACTGCTTATCATCTTGAACTGCTGGTCACGTGACTCTTGTTTAAAGAAGATTGCGGAAATGGGAGGTTGAGTAGTGTGCAGAAAAATGCAGGAGATAAGAGAAGAAACCCAAGGTTAGTCTGATGCTGAGGATGAACATAAGTCTCTCTCTCACAGCCAAACTACTTCACATACATCGGTGCAAGCCAAAACTTCTCTATACTGTATATGTTCTGGATCTTCCTGAGGCTGTTTCCGTGTGTGAGAGACAGTGATAGAGCAGATTTGCCTCTACATGCGGTGTGCAGTGTATGGCAGCTAGTCTCCACCCAGCAGTTCAGGCAAAAATTTAAACTACAGATGTGGCATGAAAAGGGAAAACTGCTAAGTAATGCAAAATATAAGTAATATGATGGCCAGATATAGTGTTACTCCTCAGGTACACACATAAAAGCTTATTCTCAAAAGTCAAATGTAGTCTACTATGGGTAAGAAACTTATATCCATAAGGAACTTTCACAATTCTTTCTAGTGAGCAGACAACCCCTTTAACCAAATGTAATCAAAATGTTGTAATGAATTCTAATCTATTGTGTGATCACATAAAAAAAGACACAGTAACAACGCAGGTTCTTTCAGCTCTGCAAACAACTAGCATGGCTTGGCCAGACTCCATCTTTAAGTGTTTTGTTTATTCGTACTGGGGTTTCCAGCACTACTTTAGTGTTCTCATTAAATAATAATTTATAACTGCTGACAGCAGACATAGAAGATTATGTAATGACAGTCGCTATCAAATACAAATAATATAAGATGAATATTACACATTTATGACTTTCCCATTATTGTGTTCAGAAAATGTGCTATAAGAAAACACCAGGAGACGAGACAGACCAGAGCAGAATACTAATGAGCACCGCCATAGATATAAAAATATGTTTCTTCACTGAATTTATAATACACATAAGGCTCATGAACTACTTAGTAAGTAGTAAGAAAAAACAAAAAAGTTAACATAATAAAATGCTGGAACTGCAGGACAACATGTTTAGACTTATCAGTCCATCATCTGGAAGAAATTAGAATAAATTGCAATGAATAAATGTTAAAATGTTTAAAGGGAGTTTGTCAGGTCCCAAGTGCCTCCTGAATCAATAATGGTGCTGTGCAAAGGAGTTTAATAGGGGCAGAAACATACCTTTGTGGCCACAAACTGATACAGCAGTGCAGAGATAATCATATTTTATGGATATGCAAATAAGCCTGAAAGTACCCTGGGGGCGGGCCTTATTTGTTATATTTGCCTACAGACAGCTATGAGGCAGGCAGGCACTGAAAAGGTCATTCATAGCCAAGTGGTGGCGTTGGGTGGCGACTCCAGAGGAGCGCTACATGGTGTCTGTAGTCACAGTCATTATACGGATGATACACAATGAGGCAAATTTATCATGAAGGGAATTTTTGAGGTTCATTTTGCTGGAGTTTGAGTTGCCCTAATCTGTGCCAAATTTGTGAACTGTGTTTGATAAATGTTTGATAAATTTGGCACATCTTTAGGCCCTGGAAGGTGAAGAAAAAACAAAAAAACCATACTGGCCTATCCCTGGTGTCTCCGAGTGCGTTCCAGGCCCGCTGCGCCGCTGTCTTGTTTTGCCAGAAGTCAGCGCCGGCACTGTGATGTCCCATGCCCCTTTCCTTAGGCTGCTGAGGCTGAATGGCCTCAGTGGTCACGTGCGGTGGGGACTTCCGACGGAAGAAAACACCGGAACAGCAGCAGCGGACCGTCTACATGAGTTGAATAGGTTAACTACACCTGCGTTACCATTTTCTAGAGTGGAGAGAAATGTAAAACCTTGCAAACTTTTTATGCAAATAAGCCCTAATTAGTCGCTAAACCATATTCTGCAACTTGTCTGATGCCACAATTCTAGAATGCAAGCCTTGTTAAATTTTACCCAATACCTTTTCCAACAGTCTGCATAATACTATGGATATGGATAATACTCTAACAAACAGCGGCACTGACTACAAATCTTAGACAAAGAACTTCAGCAAGAATACAGGAAGACCTGTCAGTAAGTTGAGGATCAAGCAGAGGGTCTTCGATTTCTAAAAATGCATTTGAGAATTGCAATACTTCAAGATTGTTCATATGTATAGAATTGATTCTGGTGGGTTCGGCACCAGCGAGATTTTTTGTTAAGACATAGCTCTCGGCTCTTCAAGGGCTATCAGGTTTCAAAGATTTTAAAAACACAACAACAAATTCTAAGCTGGATACACTGAAAATAATGTTCTCTCACCTCTGAGCCCACTTTGCAAGCACAGATCCCACATAAGGCGCTTAAACACACTGTCTTTCTTTTTACATTTTGTTCTTAAAAGTTTGCTTATTCTCCTTGTGAGAGGCTGGGAGATTTCATACATGATTGACAAGCATGCAATGGTTACATAAATATCTAAAATCCTTGTCTTAATGTCGTGTCAGTCTATATGTCACATGTGGTCATGGATATTTTTTTTTTCCCTTTCAAGGCATGAATGAGTTTTCATGCCTCACTCTGGATCAATATGGAGAAGGTCTAAAGATTTACCCCATTCTTGTCCATATTCCCTCGTCTACATAAGTAGCTAGAGATGTAATCATTGCAAACACTGGTCATAAGTATAAATACCAGACTACATTAGTCGTCCAGAGAGACAGTTTATGAGCTAGAGATTCGATAGCTTCCTGCTAATGGACATCGTTGTCCAAACAATCAATGTAAAAGAACTTGTCTAGGATTAGAAAAACATGACAATTCGTCCCGGTGGTACTACAGCCTGGTCGATGTGAAACATGTACCATGGGGAGTCTAAAAATTACTGAAGGTGTAGATAAAGGTACTATGATACAAATTTCGTAAAGCGGTCCCACGATCAAAGCTTTCTGGGTGCAAGTTTTGCATGTCTAGCAGGCCTATTCAGGCAAGACCCTTCCTAATACACCACAAATCACACTCCTTTCCCTGATGCCAGGCTCTGTATCTACAGTTATGAAAAGTCTACCTCTGGCATTTTCTCAGTTCTGCTAGACTGGTCATTCCCTGCTACTGGACCACAACTACTTGTCCACCCCTGTTCAAACGGCTAAGGGAGCACCTTCGCATCAAGAGGATGGAGGAATTTCTGGAGGAAGAACATGATCAAACACCTTTTTGAGGCTCTGGTATCCCTAGCATGAATTTACTAGAGAACCCAAAATAAGCAACATGAATGTACATAAGGTTTGAAATCAATTTTATTATATCTAGCGTACACAGACTCATGTAGGGGCCCAATTGTGTCAGCTGCAGTTTTGTAGAACTATATATTGTAATTATATGTTAGGCTTGTTTTAATTCCTTAATGTCATCAAAAGCAAATTATACAATAAAAAAGAATAAAAAATAAAATAAAAAAATACTGCTTTCTTTCTAAAACAGCATCACATGAAGAGTCTATGGGTTATGTGTAATATTGCAGCTTAGCCCCATTCGTTTGCCACCAGACAAATCCCTTGGCTGATGACGGTCTATTTTGGAAGAAAACATCAATGTTTTTCTAATTCTCTATAACCTACATTTTTGACACTATTTCATTTTTTTTTTCCAATTCAAATTTTTATTGCAGTTTTATAAAAATACAACAAGGTCTGGAACAGACCAATAGTACAAAAAAAAAATAAAAAAAAATACAAACATACAAACAAAACAAAGCAGGCCGGAGTCACCCGAGGAGACCCCCAGATGGACCCAGGCAACAAGGTTCAGAGATATTAAGAAAAAGAAAGGAAAAGGAGGAAAAAGTGAAAGTAGAAGAAAGGAGAACTAGAAAAAAGGCAAGAAGGCAGAGGAGAGAAAGAGAGAGAGATAAGCGAGGAGAGAAAAAAAAAAAGAGGGGGGGGAGTAGCTAAAGGCTGTGAGTAGGGGACGAGCAGAAAAGAAACCATATAAGGGCCCCAACGAGGGTCCGGGGGAACCAGCCGTGTCAGGTCCCCATCAGAAGGACCTATAATCAATAACATAAGGACAGCGATTAGCATAACTGCAGCAATAGCACCATGGCTGACGGTGGACACCCTGTACAGAGTATAATGCTCAGGCCGAAGAGGAAGGCCCAGAGTCCAAAAGCGTCTGATACTCTCCAGAGCGTTGGAATTCCAACCGGCTATTTCAAAATTAACCTGTGTGTAGCATAAAGTTACTGACAGCTTTATTGTGAAGTTATGTGCTTCCCTCCAGAGCATTTGATCTCCCCTCTGCTCCGTTGCTGGGAAGTGACATGGAGGCTGTAATAGATTTGCATTACAATTCTGCCTAATTTCACTAAAATGGTCATTAAATCATCCAATAACATTACATTACACCCAGGCTTTTTTTTTCAAATGGGAAGGGGAGTGGGACATTCTCACTGGGGTGGCAAATGTGAACTGGTATAATGACTGGTTTCTACATCTCAAATCAGAAATTTTATATATACACAAATGCTCAAATACTTATTTCATGCAATAAAATGCAAATTAATTTAAAAATCATACAATGTGATTTTCTGGATTTTTTTTTTTTTTTTTAGATTCTGTCTCTACGATAAAAATTAAAGACCTCTCCATTCTTTGTAGGTGGGAAAACTTGCAAAATCGCCAGTGTATCAAATACTTATTTTCTCCACTGTGTATGTATATATTTAATTTATTTTTTTTTAACAGAGTGGTTACTGATAGCAAATTTGACTGTTATTCCCAGTGAGGACAGTGAATGATGACAATGTGTGTAAACTGCTATGAAATATGTTGGTGTTATATAAGCTTGAAAAATAAACAAGCGGTTAGTGCATCAGAAATATAGGAGAAGTTATTCTTTGTATGACTGGGAAAACAAGTCAAAACTATACGGAAACCCACTTGACATATTTCTTATAACTTCGAGACAAGGTTCAAAAACATTTAATTTGACTTAATTTCCCAGGCACCATTTCATTAATACAGTTGTGAGAGAAAGGAAACAGTGCCACTCCCAGTGACATGAGATGATTTATTGCAGAATTATTAGAGCGTCACACAGTGATGATGATTAATGGTGAAAAGTTCCAGGGGTAAGTGCCCATTTAATATTGTGGCCTTGCACTTGACTACCCTTAGCCTCAAAAGCTCCTACAGGAAACAATAAAAAACAATAAAGGTAATATTCTGTAGAAAGCACCAATAAAGACCTCCACAGAGTCCAACAAATAATCAGATGGATTAGACAAGGCAATGTCTATTCCAGGGGACGGCAACGCCTGGAACGCGTGCCAAGAGTGGCACGCGAGGCTTATTTCCCTGGCACGGCAGCCCGAGTCCTCACCCAGCAGTTTCGATCGGACCAGACACGGCTGAAAAGAAACTGCCATTATTATACTGTGGGGTCTCTTCAGATCCCTGAGTATAATAAGCAGAGCCCCCGGGGAGGTGATGAAACATAAAAAAAAAACAATGATACTCACCATTCCACGCTCCGCAGCCGCTGTGTTCTCTTCGGGCGCTTCTGCTTGAAGTCAGCTGACAGGGCCTCAGGTGTCACGTCTGCGTCTGACGTCATTACGCATAATGACGCGACGTGACCCCTGACTCCCAATGAGCGGTAGCTGACAACAGGCAGAAGCGCCCGAAGAGAACAGAGCGGCTGCGGAGCGTGGAATGGTGAGTACATTGTTTTTTTATGTTTGTCACCTCTCTTCTGAAGATACCCCACAATATAATAATATCTAGTGAGTGGCACAAATTGGAATATTATAAAAGTTAGAATATTATACCGTGTGCAGGGGCCGCTATGAGACATATACCGTGTGCAGGGGCCACTATGGGACATAGTACTGTGTGCAGGGGCCACTATGGGGCATATACCGTGTGCAGGGGCCGCTATGGGACATAATACCATGTGCAGGGGCCACTATAGGACATAATACCGTGAGCAAGGAACACTGTGGGACATATACCGTGTGCAGGGGCCACTATGGGACATAATACCATGTGCAGGGGCCACTATGGGACATAATACTGTGTGCAGGGACCACTATGGAACATAATACTGTGTGCAGGGGCCGCTATGGGACATAATACCGTGTGCAGGGGCCGCTATGAGACATAATACCATGTGCAGGGGCCGCTGTGGGACATTATTCTGTATAAAATGGTGTGTTTTCTGTATTAAGGATGTGTTTTTGCACAGAAAAATCTGGCTTTTTTTGTGCAAAAATGCACCAGTTTTACATCAAAGTAAAAGTTCCAGTGGCCTAAGACTATATCTGCATCCAGATACATAGTGTGTTTTCACCATAAGGATGCCGCCATACGGTGCTTCTGGACACATTTACCACTAATTGGGGGCTGCACATGGACTTTCATTGCTTCTAATCAGAAAGTACAGGAGCGTCCCCGGAAATAGCAGTAAACACATGTGTCCTAAAGCATCTTGTGGCAGCACTTCTGTGATATGGTTTGTGGTATATGACTTTAGTATAGGGGTCGTCAGACTTACAATTATTGACCAGCATTCCGAGTACCTCATCTTTGATCTTTTAATTAAAATCGGCACGCCGAGCAAAAAAGGTTGCCTACCCCTGGTCTATTCAAAGATAGAGGAAATAATATAAGGGCAGTCTAGATGGACCAAGTGGTCTTTTTTGCTGTCAATCTTCTATGTTTCTATGGCCAAGGATGCTCCATTGTATAGTAATCATGTGCTGAATGGCCAATGTTGTACAGAGTTGATTGGAATTCACTTACATTTTAAGTTCCCTAATTAAAACAAACACAAATAATTAATTCACTGTACAGTGATATTATTCATGGTTGAATAACTCATCTAGGATAGGTTATCAACTAAAGATGGTCAGGGATCAGACATCCAGGTGATCAGCTGTTTAAAGAGGGCGCAGTGCTCGACTTAGCGCTGCAACCTCTGTGCTAACCAAGCACAGCGCTGTACATTTGAACAGTGGTGGAAAAGATGCTTGGGGAGCACCAATCCCTTCCTTACAATAGACCATTAATTGAAGATCCATGGGGGTTCCGGGTGTTGGACCCCAACGTATCTTCAATTCCTGACTTATCATAAGGATAGGTCAGCAACTGAAAAGTCCAGGAAAACAAGAGAAAAGTTTCGCAAAGATTGTGTATTGAATATGTATGGTTTACTAAAGTGACCATATTGGCCAAGATGCGCTGAAATTTTGTATGGCTGAGCATGCAAAGCAATCATTTATTAGACAATCATTTGTTAAAGGATTGTTCAACAACCAGCCTAACTTTATGTAATGTTTATGGCCATCTTTACCGACCATTAGAGGAAAAAGGCTACCCACATCTACAGGAGTCCGTCTCCATGTCTAAAGTTAAAACATCCTTATTCACTATATAGTGATAATTACTTTATCACAAAACATTTCTACTGCTCTTGTCTCCTTATAACAAAAAGCAGGTTGGAGACTAAACTTGCTCTTCACAATATAAAGCAATTTTAATCATACAACAAAAGAAATTCTTGGCTAAAAACACAGATGATAATTTCATCTCATCCTTAAACTCACTTTGCAAGTAAGGATTCTGCTAATGTGACTTAACAGTAAGACAAGCTAATGGGATGATTTTTCTTTATACAGTGTACAGCTTTGAGCAAATCTGGAAAGGAATTATGACATGAGCAACATTATTTTATGGAGCCCGATCCGTGCACAGCTTACTAAATTGCTTAAGTGAAAAACGAGCATGCAAAACATCTCTTACGTTCATAAAAAAAAAAACCTGTCATTGGATTACACTGCTGAAATCCAGTAAAAACCTTACTGAGAAATGGAAATGAGGAAGACGCTTCATGTAAACATATAAGGATTCTACAGTTTCACCACTGGTGTAAATTTGTTGGCTCTGAGATGAACATCTACAACTGAGTACAGAAAAAATAAGCAACTCGGCTTTGCCTCACTGAACCCATGGAGTGCCAACATAGCATTAATACAAGTGGAAACAAAACCACCAGCCCATTTCTCTCCTCTTATCTGTTTTCACACAGCTTTGTCCTGTGCATCTACTATACTCTGGAACAAGCTATCCTAACACATCCCCTGCAAGTGGATTTTCCCATATGACTGAAAGACAATGTGTCACCAGAAAATAACCTATTTTTTTTAAACGTTTTTTTGTATTTTTTTAAAACACTTTCCATATGCTGCAATTTTAAACTCTGCCTAAGCTTCTGTAGGGGATTTCTTTGCAGCAGGCACCTCATTTACATCAAAGACATTATCACAATTGAAGAGAAGACCTATATAGTTAACATCATTAAAATATTGCATTCACTACTAACAATAGATGTCACAGCTTATCAACTCCCCCTCCGATCACAGAGGATGTCTAGAAAACTCTACCATAGACCAAAATGAGTCAGCTCCAGACTATTGCTGTCTATGGCAATGACAATGCTGTAAAGCATATTACTAAATGCTGTTAAAACAGTTGAGAAGCTCAGCCTCATAATCATATAAAGAAAACAGAATAAAATCTACAATCAGAAACGAAAAACAGATTAGAAAAAAACTACGTATTTCACTATCTGGTTTTAATATATAATTAAAAATGGCAATACATTGCTTTGAAACCTTCATAGGCAATCTTAAAAACAGAAACAGCCAACAACCTACAATAAACTTCTTGTCACAACTTGCCACTTTTTGCCCTTTGCACATTGTAAGCCCTCACAGGCAGGGACCTCTGTAACAGTCTGTTACTTATTTTATGCTTACTCATTTTTCTGTATTATATTATGTATGTAAACCCATTTCATATTTATATGGTCACTAACTTTTCAGACAACTTAGTCTCATTTAACAGAACATGGGACCAAAATGTAAAGGTTGCTGCTTTTTGCCTGAAAAACCTCTCTAAAAGTTCCTGCCACTAGGTGTCTCTCTTCTAGCTAATTTACAGTTTACTCCCTGTTAGGTTAGTTTCATCTCAATAGATGCAAGATTGATCACAGGTGAAGGGGAAGGGGCTGGTCTCTTTATACAGTGAATGCAGAAGGGAGAGGCTGATTTTCCTAACACTAACAACCTCACACATGTCTACAAACTGTTGCTCTGTGCACTTGTATCTACTTCTGGCTGCTTGTGTGACTACAGATGGGATATGATTCACAGACAGCAAGCAGCTTTCTTGACTATGCTCATAGATTGTTTTTTCCCTGTGTCATGTTTGCATGGCAGATGCTAGAATGGAGTGGGTACCTGCATGTATCTGTCCTACATTTGCAGTTCAGGGTTCCTAGTAGTCCTATATGATGGTCACTTGGGCTTTTCTCAGCTATTTGTTTGCTATTGTACATATACACCTGTCAGAATTCCATGTAAATAAATCTAACTAGTTATAACAGATAGGGGAGGGGGCAGACTGCTCCTTATTGTACATGCCCACAGCCTGAGACAAAAGTGCAAAATATGCTTCAGTTAGAAGTTGATTATTAGCAGAGCAAAAAAAAAAAAAAAAAAAACTGACAGGATATCATGTATGAAGGCTTATATAGTCATAGGAAAGACTGCCCAGCAAGACCTGGCATATATTTAAACTTTTCATGAAAACTCAGGTACCTTTTAAAATGCTCCAGAATTCATGGTGCTCTAAAAATGATAATAAAAGGCACATTCGGACAGATCAGTGTATGAAAGCTACAAAAAAACCTTTAAAAGGTCAAAAACTATTGTCACTGGAGTCTTCTCTTTTCAATAAGGTCTTTTAAAAGGGGAGTTAAGGTTGAATTGTGAGAGTGTGGTATATAACAGCCAAGCCCAATAATTTTGCTTAACATAAATTGACTGAGATTGAGGGGCCATAATCAGGTACAGGCATTACAGAGTGTACAGAGCTGTCCTTCCTGCCAGTACACTGTGTACTGAACAGTGCCTGATTTCCATTGTCTGATAAACCCTGATCAGCTGACTGTGGGGGTTGGTAGAATTTACCCAAGGTGCTATTATTGACCTACCCTAGGGATCAATGAAGTCCCAGAAAACTCCTATAAGGCCTAACACTCAAATTAATGACGTATTAGTATTGTACAAAAAAATCTGTATGTAATAATCACAATATTAGATATAGATAATAAATTAATACATAACCTTTAATAATGAAAAAAATATAAAAATACCACAAATAGATCAGTGGATCAAAATACACATGTCGTTCAATCTACATAAAAAGGCCTGTTGTCAATACTACAGTCATGGCCAAAAGTTTTGAGAATGACACAAATATTATATTTTCACATGATCTGCTGCCCTCTGGTTTTTATGTGTGTTTGTCAGATGTTTTTATCACATACAGAAATATAATTGCATTCATATTATGAGTAACAGAAGCTTATATTGACAGTTAGAATGAGTTAATGCAGCAAGTCAATATTTGCAGTGTTGACCCTTCTTCTTCAGGACCTCTGCAATTCTCCCTGGCATGCTCTCAATCAACTTCTGGACCAAATCCTGACTGATAGCAGTCCATTCTTGCAGAATCAATGCTTTCATTTTGTCTGAATTTGTTGGTTTTTGTTTGTCCACCCGTCTCTTGATGATTGACCACAAGTTCTCAATGGGATTAAGATCTGGGGAGTTTCCAGGCCATGGACCCAAAATCTCTATGTTTTGTTCCCTGAGCCATTTAGTTATCACCTTTGCTTTATGGCAAGGTGCTCCATCATGCTGGAAAAGGCATTGTTGAGCGCCAAACTGTTCTTGGACGGTTGGGAGAAGTTGCTCTTGGAGGACATTCTGGTACCATTCTTTATTCATGGCTGTGTTTTTAGGCAAGACTGTGAGAGAGCCGATTCCCTTGGCTGAGAAGCAACCCCACACATGAATGGTTTCAGGATGCTTTACAGTTGGCATGAGACAAGACTGGTGGTAGCGCTCACCTCTTCTCCAAATAAGCTGTTTTCCAGATGTTCCAAACAATCGAAAAGGGGATTCATCAGAGAAAATGACTTTACCCCAGTCCTCAGCAGTCCACTCCCTGTACCTTTTGCAGAATATCAGTCTGTCCCTGATGTTTTTTCTGGAGAGAAGTGGCTTCTTTGCTGCCCTCCTTGAGACCAGGCCTTGCTCCAAGAGTCTCCGCCTCACAGTGCGTGCAGATGCACTCACACCTGCCTGCTGCCATTCCTCAGCAAGCTCTGCACTGCTGGTAGCCCGATCCCGCAGCTGAAACACTTTTAAGAGACGGTCCTGCCGCTTGTTGGTCTTTCTTGGGCGCCCTGGAGCCTTTTTGGCACCAATGGAACCTCTCTCCTTGAAGTTCTTGATGATGCGATAGATTGTTGACTGAGGTGCAATCTTTCTAGCTGCAATACTCTTCCCAGTTAGGCCATTTTTGTGCAGTGCAATGATGACTGCACGTGTTTCTTTAGAGATAACCATGGTTAACAGAAGAGAAACAATGATGGCAAGCACCAGCCTCCTTTTAAAGTGTCCAGTGGTGTCATTCTTACTTAATCATGACAGATTGATCTCCAGCCCTGTCCTCATCAACACCCACACCTGTGTTAATGGAGCAATCACTGAAACGATGTTAGGTGGTCCTTTTAAGGCAGGGCTGCAATGATGTTGAAATGTGTTTTGGGGGATAAAGTTCATTTTCTAGGCAAATATTGACTTTGCAAGTAATTGCTGTTAAGCTGATCACTCTTTATAACATTCTGGAGTATATGCAAATTGCCATTAGAAAAACTGAAGCAGTAGACTTTGTAAAAATTAATATTTGTATCATTCTCAAAACTTTTGGCCATGACTGTAGACATATACAGTCCCAAAAAGGCAACTAGTAGTCCAAGCATGGCGGCCTGGTCAGATGAAAAAATATATATAAACCAAGGCTAATCCCATGTATTGCATGTATGGATTAATTAGAGACTGATTTGTCTATCTTTTCACTAAGGCGCTTTTGTATGCACCTGCTGTCTGTTAGCACTTTTTTTTTGGAGAGGGAGAATATAGGGACAGTTACCTTAGGGTCAGGTTCCTGTCGGGGGCACACGCTAATACGGCAGTTATTAAGGCTATTAGGGCATACCAGATTATCCTTTTTGTAGGGTGGTATCTAGGGACAGAATATATATCTGTAATTTGGGTCCCCTGTAACTGCTTTGCTGACGGTTTCCAGCCAAGCCTGATCTCCTTCTCCATCTAAACATTAGTGGTCGGTAACGGTGGTTCGTCTGAGTCACGGAAAGCCTTGGTTTATATATATTTTTTCATCTGACCAGGTTGCCGTGCTTGGACTACTAGTTGCCTTTTTGGGACTGTATATGTCTAGTATTGACAACAGGTCTTTTTTATGTAGATTGAACGACATGTGCATTTTGATCCACTGATCTATTTGTGGTATTTTTATATTTTTTCATTATTAAAGGTTATGTATTAATTTATTATCTATATCTAATAATGTGATTATTATGTTGGATTCTGTATTATATTGTTGATAATCCATTTAGTAGAACGCAATTTTTGGAATTTGGTTTAAAAAAATCTGTATGCACTAAAATTTTTATAATAGTTTTAGGACTTCATACAGAAAAAAAGATCACACAATTGGCTGTAATGGCCATGACACACACAAAAAAACTGTAACAATTTGGCAAGTGTTGAGTCACAAAAAATAACTATATAACAACAAACATAAATGTTTTCTTAGTTTTACTTGTGCATTGGTCATGGCCTTCTATGGCTAGTTTACAGTCAGTTGACCTAAAACCAGCATGTTTCATTACAATGACACAATATCAATCTTCTACTGTAACTTCTTCCCATCCGCATGTAGCTGATGGACATGAATCTCATTATTTATTTTAACTTTAATGGATACCTTTCATGCTAGAGACAGAGATAGGAAAAGAACATTAGGTTATATGTGCTATTTCTCTGCAACAAAACAGTGTGCCTGTCATTATTCACAGAAAATGTATCCCCAAAGGCAATTCTCTCTAAATTCCTAGGCTATGTGAAAGCAAGCACAGTGGATTAGTTAAATTATTTTGACATATGGCAGCAACCTGCAATCAAAAGCCATAGGTGCACAATACTGAAAAAATACATTAGCATCTCTACTGATAATCACAAAAAAAGAAAAATGAAATAATTGTAAAAACAATGGAGACTGTGTGCGGATCGGGTGAGCGGCGATCATAAAAGAAGTGCTTTATTTTTCTGAGTAACTGCTAACATCTCCCACATTCTAATTATGCAGCGTGGTGTGAAGAATTACAATTTTCCATGCAGGCTATTAGATATTGTATTTTTCATAACGCGATTAAACCTTTTTGTTTGACTGTTCATGTTATTTTATTCAGCCACTGAGTATGTGACAATGTGGGAAGAAAGCTACTTAATATACCTTATCTATACTTTATTTGTATAAACATATTCAGAACTCATTAGTGCATATGTATCAATGTATTTATAACGCTATGTTCACATTATTGCCTTCTGTCCGTTCTTCTGGTCTATCGGAGGACCAGAAGAATAAACAAATAGACAGCTAAAATAGCAGAGATCAATGGAGCCCAGGGCACCCCAATGACTATAACTGGGCCCATCAGGCGTTTCTTCATTTTAACTGCAATTCCTTGCAGGACTTTATCGTCCAGCTATTTCAGATGGATATATGCCACACGGATACCTGGACAAGTGTGAAAACAATCTAATTTTTTTCTCTGAACGTGTTTTATCTGCAGTTTGACTTATTTATTAAAGGGTAAGGGATGGGTCGTCAATTGAAGATCCTTGGGGTCAGACATCTGGGACCCAGGCCATGTGACATAACCCTCATTGGTCACGTCCCCCGATTGCAGCTCAGTCCCATTCAAGTGAATGGGCTGAGCTGTGATATCAATACCTGTGCTTGGTAAGTACTGAAGAGATTGAACGCTGCAATGACTCCAAATAGCTGATTGACCGTGGCCCGAGTGTTGTACCTCTGCTGATCTTTAATTGATGACTTATCCTAAGGATAGGTTATCCATTATAAAGCTTGAAAAACCTCTTTAAACCTTTCAGGACCAAGGGTCATTGATGCTCCAATGCTCAGGCCAAATTTAGAACTTCTGGTATGCATTGCTTTACACAACAATATCTTTTTAATGGTTTTGCATAGCTCAACTATTTTTACCATGTGTTTTTTTTTTTCAGGTTAGTTTATAACAGTGGACACTGCGAAAGTTATGATAATGGCATGATATACCGTACACCAATCAACCTCACCATGGAAACCTGAGTAAGTAATATTGGTTATCTTATAACAATGGCACCTACCAAGGGGTAATATATATTAGGTACCCAATGAACAGCCATTTTTGTTAAAGTTATATGTTTTAAGCAAGTAAAATTAGTAAGCATGTGGATAGGATGACTGACAGGGACAAGAAAACTGGTCCAGAGCATCTCCAAAACAGCTTGAATTAGAAAGCTGTAATAACATGCACTGCCCCTACGTACAGTATGTCATGGCATTGTGCAAGTAGCAATAAAGAGGCTAAAATAACTTACTGGCAGGGGTACCAAAGCTAGGACTCAGACCAATCTGATATGGGAGGCTTATCAATTCCATATTGCTGAAAAACTCCTTTAAAGGATCTGCTGTTAACGCCTTGAGGCTGGATACTACTAGCCTTCAAAAGGTCTTGTAGAATTCATGCCTCCATAAGTTAGGAGTAGTAAGGGGACCAACACAATATGGCTTTAATGTTATGGTTGATTTTTTGTGACTTTCAGAAAACATTTACTAGGGAATTTGTGATAGTTTTATTAGAAATCGGCCTCTGAAGTGGCCTCCTTAGTACTTTACTACTGAGCTTTGCCAAGAATATCCATATTCAAAGTGTACCCTGCATGCAGAATACGAATAGTACATACAAGGAGGTAGGCAACCTGTCTCTCCTGCCCCCCAACCACGCTGTCTAAATAAAAACTATGATAATCTGTGCCTACCCTACACTAGTCTATGTGTATTTTTACTGTATCTTACTGTGGCATCAGCAAAGACAGCCTTGCTCCCCTTATATCTTTCCAGCACGTTTACTGGCTATATACTGTAGCAGGCCCAAATTCAAGAGGAAGTAGAGGGGAGCGGAGCTGTCAGTTGGGGCACATACAATTTTTTTTTAAATGGCCTGTATGGTTTAATTTTTTTAAACCATACAGGCTATTCGGGCATTGTCATTTTTTTTTTAACTTTAAAATATTTAGAAAAATGTTTTACTTTTACCGTTTTGCATTCAATCGCATAGTTTACCAAGTCCAAGGAATGCAATGTTTCAGCTGCTCCTTGCAGCTATTTCAGGCCTAATCTTTACATTAGACACTGTAATCCCACATGAATACTGAACTCTGATCGGTCATAAAGGCTGCTTTTTCTCTATAAATATTAATATATGTCTACCTGCCCATCAATAAATATATTTTTTTAAAAATTAAAGCACATAATATGAAATTCTACAGAAAATCTATGCAAAACAAACAATGCTGCATTATAGCAGGTATGTCAATCTGTATACCAATTACAGATATACTATGAATTCATAAGAAGGAATGCTTTACATTTATAGACTTTAGAGTCATTTTTAAGACATGCATTTTTTGATATTCCTTTACATAATTTATATTATGGATATTCCGCAGCATTTCTGAAAACAGGATCACAAGATAAAATTAAACTTAAAAACAAATCCGATACAGTGATTCATCGCTCAAGCAGCTTCTGTTCTCTAGCTGTACAAACCAATATTTTGTCTTCATGAAAATCTAGTCTGCTGGGAGGCAAAAGTGCCTCTGGTAGGTTGTGTAGAGCTTGTAAGAGATTGTATGTGAAAGCACTCTGTGGACAAGAGAAATAAACTACCTAAATCATAGAAACATTTAACTGTTCTACAGCCACACACTATAAATGGCCACACAATGCCAGATTACCTAATGATAGCCGCGCTCATCTGCTTAGGGTGAACTTATTCTCACCTCTAACAGTATTCAATATTTTATTAACACCTAAAATAAAAATCTGAAAATACATTTTTACATCTAAAAGCTAATGCATCAAATACATAAATGTCACCTTTTTTTTTTGCTTGCAAGGAAAGTGCCAATGGGATTTTTATCCTGGGACAAAAATACGCCACTTCATACATTTCAATGAAATACTGATTTAAAAGCTTTCCAGGATTTAATCTCAATGGAAGTTGGTCATGTTAATAATAATACATGAGACATTCACAGAAATGAAATCTCAATCCACCCATTACTTTTAAGTCTTCTTATAAGTATAAGTATAATAAATCTATATAATAAAATATATACAATCTAAGAATAATTAAAAAAAAAAAAAAAAAACACTTGATTAACATTGGCTATAAAAGTCAGTAATGCATAGTAGTGTAAATATTTAATTTTCCCAGTTTTCTTTAAAAAAAAAAATATCCATATACTATTCCTACCCCAAGCACAAGCTGTGTACATAGAAGATGAGGTTTGATGAAGAATTCCATCAAGTCCAACCTATAACCCTACAGCATAGCTCCCAACCGTCCCACATCTGGTAGGAGAGTCCTGATTTTACACTGCTGTCCCACAGCATATTTTGTCCCTCTTTCTGTCCTTTGAAAGTTGGGAGGTATGCCTACAGTGTTGATCCAGAGGAAGGCAAAAAAAAAAAAACCTCCATGTCAGGGGAAAATTGCTGTTGATGGTTACTTCACTTTTAATTAAGTATAAACACTATAAGGAGAATTTACTAAAGGACATGAAAGGACAAACTAGAAAAGTGGATGAGGAGTGACACATCTTTGGTGCACAACCACAATTTGTGACAAACATGTATCACGTAATGATTAACAAAGTGGGTGAAGGGCCCAGAGATCCAGGCAGGCCAAGGGGGCCCAGCGTGATTGCTTGAATGTATGCCAGTTTCCAGCTGGCGGGCCAGAGCCTCTTAATAATTCTGAAGCATCTCACACAGGATGGGGGGAGGGACAATGCACAGCTAAAAATTGCTCTTGCCACAGGGTTCAGAAGGAAAATCAACATCAAAATAAAGACTATACCTTGCAGGACTGCTTCTACACTTTCCTAAGATGCCTTTATTATTCTGCATTGCAGCCCCATTTTCATGAAAATCAGGATTTTATTTATATGCAAATTAGCTGAAAAGGGCTTTAGAGGTGTTTCTTTTAATTGCCCCTAACTACCCTCTAGCTCCGCCACCACTACTTGAGTAACATCTTCTACTTTGCAGTTAGGGGCAGTTATCTAATGTGTAGAGCGAAGCCCTTGCAAGAGATGACACACTCCTAAAACCCTTCTCAGCTAATTTGCATTAGAATAAAACATAGAATTTCATGAAAATGGAGCTGCAATGCAGAATAAGAAAGGCATCATTGGAAAGTATAGAAGTCGCCCTTTTAAGTTACTGACATCAGTTTGATACTGGTATTCCTGCTTACAGACTTCCTTTAAACCCCTGCGAAAATGAGCCAGTGTTTGCTATGGGATGGTCTTCTGCAGGTTATCCCATTAGGGCTTGTTTAACATGAAAAGTCAGGGCAACTCAGTCCATGTATCAGATGGATTTAACGGCCCAAACCCAACACAGCTGATCTGAACTCTGCATGCTAGTTCCGTTTAGCTGATCTGTGTTCAGGCTGGTAAATCTGGTCAATGATGTGCAGACTGAGTTTCCCTGACAGAATTCAGCTACATGAAACCATCTTATTGATAGTATTCCTTGGATTTTTATGTCTTTTGCAGGTTGATTGTAAAATGGTGGCAAAGTGATCACAAAATATTTTAGTTCTTTCTAAATTTTTCACATAAACTTTCTTTCCACCACAGCAAGATGTGATCTCAAAAGAAATATTATCAAATCTGGGCATTACAGCTGCCCAGTTTTTCACCTAGGATCCTCGCTTTTAGACACCTTTTGAGCTATTAAACACCAGTAACGCCCCCCCCCCCAAGTAGGTTTAATCATAACATTCATGGTTTGTGCTTCATCGGGACCAATAGTTACCTACTTTACTTATCTGGACAACCAGTCATGTAGTCTTTATTCTCTGATGCTTCCATACGATGGAGGGAAAGCATTGGGTAATGATCAATATAAGGGTCTGGGGGTTCTTCTTTAGAGAAGGTATATTCTCTTAAGTATATTGCCCTTGAGATCAGAATATACTGGTTGCTGAGAAACTGGGATGGTCAACAGGTATTAAAGGTTTCCAAGAACTTGTGTTTTAGTCCTGTCCTTGATATTTACTGCACTTTTTAAAAACAATTTAAACTTGTGTCTTAAAAGCACTTCATATTACATTACTAATGTCCTTGGCTGCTGCTGCTAAGTGTTCACAGTAATTTACTGTCAACTTCTGTCAGATTTGCGTTTTATTTTAGTTTGTTATATTTTCCATACAGTTGCATGTGTTTCATACAGAAACAATAAAAATGCACATACAGCAATTCTATGCTTTAGGAACAGGAACCAAAATCCTACTTTTGGAGGAGCAGTTTTAGGAAAGGCACTATGAACAGTTCCTCTGAGTGATAATGGGAACGCACATGTGAAAATCTATTTGTATTTAACAAACTGTGGCTGAACCAAAAGGCCTTCTGTACTCAGCTGCCTTTTTCTTTGATAAGTTTTTCTTTACCCACAGGAATCGCCGTAACTACTTTCTACTTGTACATTTAGGTGACCTGGTATTAATTGACAGTTTTGCAGACTTGTGACTTAAAGGAACAAGTTATTTGATTGTGAGGTCACCTTCTGCTTGCATGACCTTGTCTGATGATTATGAGTGGCAGGGTTTTTTTTTTCCAATCCTTTCATGTTTTCCCAGACTTAACTAGGATTAAGTAAAGGAGTACAAATAAAGACACTCTGGGAAAAATGAACTAATACTATCTAAGATTAAATTTAGACTAGACAGTCAAACTAGTACAAATTTTTCAAAGTGTCTAAAGCTGTTTGAAAAATCTGGCACATTTATGCTGTCTAGCCTATTTTTATACCATTTATAAGTTGGCTCAGCTCCTGAAGAAAAACCTAACCTCCTTTTTGACAGATACTGGTCAGACAATACAGAGAAAGTTAGAAAGTACCTACTATGCTTAGTAAATGGGCTGTAAAGCACCACTCCACTGATTCCATGGCAGTTGGAATTTTTTTCTTTAGCCCCTACTGTTCCTGAGAAATCATTTGTTTGTTTCAGAACCCAGTTTGCCAATTATGCTCTCTACTGTCAGGTGGGTGGTCCCTGTCTGCCTGCCACAACCCAGGACCACCCACCTGATAGTAGACAACCCAACTTAGAATATGGGATTCTGAAATTAATGGAATTGATTGCTCAAGGATTGCTAGGGGCTAGACATTCCAACTATGCCAGAATCCCTGGAGCAACACCTACTGAAAAATGCAAAGACTTGGAGGTGGTCAAAGGTCCTCTGTAACCACTACTGAAAACGGTTAAAGCGCAATTCCAGTTATAAACAACTTTTAAACAAATAGTGCGTATGAATGTAAAACTTTTTCAAATCTATCTTATTAAGGTTTCCTTTTCTACTTATTAGGCTGATCTCCTTCTCCTTATTAGCCTGTTTGTTTACATAAAATCCATAGCCATATCCTGCTCACACACAGGACTCTATGGAGAAGGGAGGGGGGTTTCTTGCCTCATTCTGTGCACAGGTAGCCTCTTACCTCTATTAAAAGAGTTTCCACTCAGTCACAGAAAAGCAGAGTGTAAGCAAGAGTAGCAGCTGTGTGTGTTTTCCAGCAGCCTCTTTTTACCCCTCCCTTCTCCATAGACTAATATGTAAATAGTATAACTCAGCTTGTTACATGGAGAAGACAACATACTTTTTGTGGAGGTTTTGCGGTTTTAATGTAAAGTCAACATGTAAAGTCAACATACATAAGCTCATAGAAATAAGAATTTTTAGATGCATAAGATATAGATATACATACAGATTCTATATTTGCAGGTTAAATGAAATATTAAATGTTTATATATTTTTTAAATACAAAGGTATTTTTTTATTTATTTTTGTGTGTTTTTACAGTGTGTGTGTTTTCACTTTTTACATGTCCCACAAGAAGACTTGAAACTAGGATCTCAGATGCCCTGTGCAATGTACTGCAATACATAGCATTGCAGAACATCGCACAGTAGTTCCTATCGGAACTATGCATAGGCAGTCAGGAGGCCATGGTCCGGCCTCCTGGCTGCCATGGCAACCCCTCGGAACCCACAATCTTATCACAGGAAGACCAAGGCTGACGGGGGTGGGGGATGCCATTTTGCCCCCTGGACTCCCTGGGGGTTAATCTTCCAACTCCGGCAAAAGTAATGCCACAGACACAGCTCCTGTGCCTGCATCATTACACCGTCGTACTATTACGGTGCTCACCTTTAAGTAAACACTCAATGCGACGTAATAGTACAGCACAGAGCATTAAGGGGTTAAATTCAAAGCATGGCACCATGCAAAAGGAGAAATTTACAGCAAAAAGGGACATGCTGTGGAATGAAATGCCTCCAGGTCAATTATAATTAATTTTTTTTCTGCACAGTCGGTGAGGTTTGTTTAACCTTTTAACCCCTTCCAGCCAGTGACATTTTTCAATTTTCGTTTTTGACTTCACCTCCCAATTTCGTTTTTGCAGCGTTCACTCTGCAGCCAAAACGACATGTCAGCTGTATTCTATGTTTTGATACAATTCTGGAGATACCAAATTTATATACTTTTATTTACATTTTAATCACTTAACAAAGTTCTGAAATTTTGCAAAAAAAGTTTTTTCTTAAAGTCTCCATATTCTGACACCAATAATTTTTTTATATTTCTATGTACGGGAATGCATAGGGTGTGTTTTTTTTTTGCGGGGACAGGTGCACTTTTTAGTTATACTATTTTGGGACAAAGCCTGGAAGCCTTCAATAAGCTCCCAGGTGTCATGCCAATGGGACAAAATGAGGAGGGGGCAATAAAAAAAAAAAAAAAGTGGACTACTGCTTTAAACCTCACCCAATTTACTGTTACTGTAAAACGCTGAGGATTTTCCACTTCTTAAAATCTGACTGGAAAATCCACAGCAAATCAAACCAGTGTGGATATACAAGGATTTGCTTCCCTCCTTCCATGCAATGCATTAAAGTTATATTTGTTCTTTTTTGTTGTTTACAATAAAGCAGAGTGTGACTGTTTGATACAAGTAAAATTTAGCATTAACAATACATTGGTAAAGCCTGCCACATATGAAGTTTTACAATATTTTAACTTCATTTACAGTAGCTACAGTAACATCACTCATGCTGCTGCATTACATTACCCAGGGGCTTCCTGATAGCCAAGCTGCTAACTTTATAAATGTATTTGTAGAACGAGACTCAACTCAGCAACATACTCTAGAGGAGTCTTTAGAATACATGAACATAGCTAGTATGGTAGTTCATCATCAGTAGAAATGCCAGTGGCATTCAACTGATTAAACTTTCTACAGCGTAGTCTCGCGTTGCAACCAAGAATTATTAATCTGTCTGATTTGGTAAATTTGTTATAAAATGTCGCATAACAAATTCTACGGAAAAGACAGCAGAAAGATGACTTGAGGGGAGTTGAGATTAGAAAAAAAAAAACCTAAAAAACAAAAAACAAATTACAGAATCTGTACCGTGCTTTTTATAGCTGCTGTAATAAAAGTTAAAGAGTTTCCTTTACAGACAAGAAACCAAGAGGTCCCCTAGTGTGCTATAAATGTTAAGAGGTCCAATTAAGTAGTGGACTCGAGAGATCGAGTGTTAAATGAATTGGGCACAGTGTATTTTCAGCAGGCATTTCTAGATAAAATTACTTCATCAACTGTCAGGCCTGTCTCCCGTTTCTGTTCTAACAAAACATTACTGTACAGCAGAATTCATAACTCTTAAAGATGGATTTGATGATAAAAACAAAAGAAGAGCCAAAACTATGAAGAAACTATAACCATGCCTATGTGAAGTAAAACATCCATCAAAAAGTTTTCATCAAACACCCAAGAAAAACATTTCCAGGAGAAAAGGGGTTGAAATA
The DNA here is from genome assembly GCA_947044405.1 of Leptodactylus fallax. NCBI lineage: Eukaryota > Metazoa > Chordata > Amphibia > Anura > Leptodactylidae > Leptodactylus > Leptodactylus fallax. Next base: position 850,197 of record CAMRHE010000008.1, read on the forward strand.
AACCTCCCTCTGCTAGGACCAATATCTTACAGCATTATAATAAGGCCAAAAAGCATCAAATATCAAATTTAAAGGAACTGTCCATGATTTATGGAATAACGTAACACCAGTACTTACCCATTAAATTCCCTTCTACCGTAGTACTTCATACATATGCTCAATGCAGCCAATAACTGGCTTCAGCGGTCACATTCTGTACATGCCAGTGTCAACGCTGAGGCCAATGACTGGCTGCAGTGGTCACAAGAGTTATGCATGTCACATTGCTGCATTTTATTTAATACCATTCCCTAGTTGTAGGCAAATGTCATAAAATTCAATAAACAGATTTTATTAATATTCAGGTCTGTGGAAACCTGGGTGATAACCCCTTTGGATACAGTATAACAGTGATTTCCTGCATAAGATTGAAATGAACTCAGAACATGATGAAAAACACGTAAAAAAGAAAGTGTAGAAGATGAAATATTCTGATATCCTTTTAATTTCAAGGAAAATGACTTTTGTGAATTTTCATGAGATGATATTTGATACATGGAGGAAAACTTATTTCAAACATATTTCCTAAAACAACAAAGAAATACGAAAAAAAAAAAACCCAGAATCAGCACAAAAGAAATTTCATCATAAAGGTTTATAAGGTGAATACCTGTGTATACAGTTTTTTGACTCCAGATAGGCCATGCCAGAAGCAGCATCCAAAGAAAACTTCACAAGCTGTTTAGTTTTCATCTCATCTTTCCTCTTTCTTAAAAAGGTCAAGAAATCACCACCTGAGAAAACAGACAAAAGGGCAGTGAGGCCTAAGAGAAACTAGAATTTTACTTAATAAAAACATTTGTAAGCTGATAATGTATAAACTTATAAAAATGTCATAAACAAACATTACTTATTAAAAGGGAGTCTGTCATCAGAACCCAGTGTATCAGCCCAGCCATGCAGATAGATATTGTTTGATTCAGGTGACCCTAACCTATTTTCCCCTTGTGAATCAGTGGCTCTGGGGCGGAGACATCGCTGTCTTTGTCAATATTCAAATGAGCTCTTTGGAGCAATGAGGGTGTTTCAGTTGCTCCAAAGAGCTCATTTGTGTGTAGACAATACTGTCAATATCTTGTATGATGACAAACTCTCTTTAAAGAACACTCAATGGGCCAAAAGGTGTTTTCCCCAGTTCCTCCATAAGGCCATATTTAGACAGTAGTAGACCAAAAATTGTTGCATCGGCAACAAACGGATGATTTTCTTCATACATGTGTCCAGTTCTTATGTTCATGAATGAGATGGGCCAGGTGGTGGTTGAAGATAATTGTCTCCAATAGTTTCTCATGGACTAAAGAGCACGTTGCTGCATTTTGTGCATTACATGTGCTACTATGGGTCCTGATTCTGTCTGTTGTACAGTCGTGGCCAATCATTTTGGTTTTCAAAAAGTTTGCTTCTTCAGTGGTTTAAGATTTTAGTCAGGCGCTTCTACGGTTACTGAAGTATAATTAAAAGCATTTAATAAGTTTTTATAATTTTATTGAAAAATATAACAAGTTAATGCAATGACTCAATATTTACAGTGTTATTTTTCAAAATTTCAGCAATTCCTGATATGCTGGATAGCAGCTTCTAGTCACAATCCTGACTGATGGCAATCCATTATTGCCTAATCATTGCTTGGTGTTTAGCATAATTTTTATGTTTTTGCTTATCCACCCACTTTTTGAGGATTGATCATAGGTTCTCATTGGGATTGAGATCTGAGGAGTGTCTGGGCCCTGGACTCACAATTGAATGTTTTGTTTACTAGTCCACTAAGTTATCACTTTTGCCTTGTGGCATGGTGCTCCATCAAGCTGGAAGAAGCATTGTTCATAACCAACTTGCTCGTGGTTCGTTGGGAGAAGTTGCTTTTGGAGGATGTTAAGATATCGCTCTTTATTCATTGTCTGGACAATCATTCTTCCAGAAGCTACCTCTCTCTAAGCAAAACATCAAATATAGATTTATATTCTGCAGAATGTATAGGGATGGGACTGCAGAGGACTAGAGTAAATGTATTTTCTCTGATGAAGCCCCCCCCTTCACAGTGTTTGGGACATCTGGAAGCTAGCGGCAGGAATATGTTGGCGCTATATAAATAAAATGTATTATTATTATTATTAGATGGAGTTCTCCACGAAGCCCCATGTTATAAGACCCCATGCCTGCCAAACAAAGACTTCTTGAATCTATTGTATGCTGAATATCTTCACTGCTGAACTAGTTAGGGAACCTAGGTGTTCACGGTCAAATGTGCCCAGCATTGCCCCAATCGTGGCTGGAAAAGACGACTAGGTCCTAGGTGTCGCCCCAGATTGCCATGGTGGAAAAGGTCAGATGACTGAAGAAGGGGTGATAAGCAAGAGGCACTCCTGTCAGTGTATGCAAAGTTGCTTTGAAACTGGATGAAACTTTACCAAGTAAAGGGAGCCACAAGCAACTCCTGTTTCAACTTCCAAACTGTCTCCTGTTCTTTAATTCTTACCTAACACCAAGAGCACCCTGAAACACACGAGACCAGTAGCAGAGAATGCCCCAGGAGAACCCTCACCTTGTTAGGCACTGCCTCAGGGACTTCAAGAGCCCTTGGTGCCAGTAGTCACCGTGAACAATGTATCTTAGGCCTACTCCCAACTGCGCCATTTTCACACTGCTAACCCCACAGTAGTGCTGCACAAAAATTTAGAAACATTTAGCATTTTTAAACCACTCACTCCACATTTGAAAAGTTGGTCGGGGTAGCCTGTCCAGCAGTCTGCATATAGAGTGTATATAAAGTGGAGTAACATCTTAAGGCAGAAGTCTTAATCCTCTTAAAATTATTACTAGTATAATGTAGTACCATGTTAGCCATAGAAAGTAGTGGAAGAGTGAAGAAATCAGGCGATACCTTTTAGAGGCTAACTGAGTATTACCTCTAAAAGGTATCACCTGATTTCTTCAAATTATTAAACATGCTGAGGAGTCTGTTCCTGGAAGTAATGCTATCCATATTCAGCATGTACAAACCAATTATGGAGAGGCTTTAGATACTGTTGTTTTAATAGAAGTCAAAATTAAAGTATATTAGAAATATAATTAAAATACATTAATAAAACACATACAGTCATAATAAAAGCAAAGTACACCCTCTTTGAAAACTAGTTTTAAGTTTCAGGACATCATAAAAAACAAAAAAAAAACCCAAACATCTGGCCCTTTTTAGAAGACTTTAAAATTAAGATCTCAATATCTTGCAACCTCAGAAAAACACCACCACATGTCGAATTACACAGTATCATTATTCAAAAAATATAACTAGGCCGAAATCCAGTAGTCGTGCTGCTATTCAAATGCCCTTGAATAACTGATCAGCAATTGTGACCACCCCTATAAAAGCAGAAGTTTTGGCAGTTTGATGGTCTGGAGCATTGCGTTAACACAATGCCAAGGAGGAAAGACATCAGCAAGGATTATAGAGAAGCATTTGTTGCTGCCCATCAATATAGATAGGGTTGTAAGGCAATGTTCAAACAAAAAAAAAAGAATTTCACTTGCGCTCCCTTTTTATTGTGGCCACAATAAATACTTACAGTGCTGGCCAAAAGTATTGGCACCCCTGCAATTCTGTCAGATAATACTCAATTTCTTCCAGAAAATGATTGCAATCACAAATGCTTTGGTAATGATATCTTCATTTAATTTGTCTTCAATGGAAAACCACAAAAAGAATTGTCAAAAAGCCAAATTGGATATAATTCCACACCAAACATAAAAGGGGGTGGACAAAAGTATTGGCACCCTTTGAAAAATTATGTGATGCTTCTCTAATTTGTGTAATTAACAGCACCTCTTACTTACCTGTGGCACATAACAGGTGGTGGCAATAACTAAATCACACTTGCAGCCAGTTGAAATGGATTAAAGTTGACTCAACCTCTGTCCTGTGTCCTTGTGTGTACCACATTGAGCATGGAGAAAAAAAAGAAGATCAAAGAACTGTCTGAGGACTTGAGAAGCAAAATTGTGAGGAAGCATGAGCAATCTCAAGGCTACAAGTCCATCTCCAAAGACCTGAATGTTCCTGTGTCTACCGTGCGCAGTGTCATCAAGAAGTTTAAAGCCCATGGCACTGTGGCTAACCTCCCTAGATGTGGACGGAAAAGAAAAATTGACGAGAGATTTCAACGAAAGATTGTGCGGATGGTGGCTAAAGAACCTCGACTAACATCCAAACAAGTTCTAACTGCCCTGCAGTCCGAGGGTACAACAGTGTCAACCCGTACTATCCGTCGGCGTCTGAATGAAAAGGGACTCTATGGTAGGATACCCAGGAAGACCCCACTTCTGACCCAGAGACATAAAAAATCCAGGCTGGAGTTTGCCAAAACTTACCTGAGAAAGCCAAAAACTTTTTGGAAGAATGTTCTCTGGTCAGATGAGAAAAAAGTAGAGCTTTTTGGGAAAAGGCATCAACATAGAGTTTACAGGAAAAAAAAAAAGAGGCCTTCAAAGAAAAGAACACGGTCCCTACAGTCAAACATGGCGGAGGTTCCCTGATGTTTTGGGGTTGTTTTGCTGCCTCTGGCACTGGTCTGCTTGACCGTGTGCATGGCATTATGAAGTCTGAAGACTACCAACAAATTTTGCAGCATAATGTAGGGCCCAGTGTGAGAAAGCTGGGTCTCCCTCAGAGGTCATGGGTCTTCCAGCAGGACAATGACCCAAAACACACTTCAAAAAGCACTAGAAAATGGTTTGAGAGAAAGCACTGGAGACTTCTAAAGTGGCCAGCAATGAGTCCAATGAGCCTTTCTGAGAATATGCTCACAGTTCCCTCATCTATTGTGCAGGTTCACTTCCTGAAGGTAGAGTTGTAGTCTGAACGCTTCTCTACTAACGTGTTCCTTTCTTAGAGAGTTGCAGCCCTGGCTGGTGGCTTTCTCGTGCAAAAATTAAAGTAAAAATGAGGAAGGAGAACTGCTATTCCAAAACGTGTAGAAGGTTTTGGTCCTAACCAGCTATCCGTAATTAATATTGACATCACTTGCTTTTCACGGACATTACTTTCATCTTTGTGTCAGCAAGCCACCGGCTGGGGCTGCAACTCGCTAGGAAAGGAGCACAAAAGTATAGAAGCATCCAGACTACAACTCTATCTCCGGAAAGTGAAACTGCGCAAGAGACGAGAGGACTGTGGAGACAGTCTCGGAAGGGCACAAGTGTATGGCAGTTATAGTAATGCTGTGTGTATTTAGAATGAGTGAGCAGACACTATCCTTACTCTTTTGCTGCACCCAATAGATTTTTGGCACATTAATCAATTGCCCGTGCTGAAGTTTGATTTGTTTTGTTACAAATTTTCAAACAATATGAAGTTCATCTATCTACAGTGAGAAAGATAACTCAAAAGTGGAATACATTCAGAACAGTTGATAATTTTCCAAGAAATGGACGTTCCAGCAAATTCACCCTAAGGTCAGTCCGTGCAATGCTCAGCAAAATTGCAAAAAAAAAACCCCAAAAAACAATCAAACCCAATGCTACATCTAATACTAAAGGACTCAGAATGTTAAATTCTCAAGTTCATGACAGCACAATTAGAAAAAAACTGAACAAGTATGGCTTGTTTAACACAGCTTAAGTTTACAAAGTTGGATCTGAACAAGCCACAAGACTTCTGGAACACTGTCCTTTAGACACGTTTGTCCATAATGCAATGTTTGCCATAAACAGCACAAACTCCTCATACCAATTGTCTAGCACTGTGGTGGAGGAGTGATAATTTGGGCTTGTTTTGAAGCCACAGGATCTGGTCACCTTGCAGTCATTGATTAGGACATGACCTACTCCGTATACAAAAGAATTCTAGGGTCAAATATAATGCCATTCATCCAACAGCTAAAGCCTGGCCAAAACTGGGTCACGCAACAGGACAATGACTCCAAACACGGCAGTAAACCTACAACAGAATGACTGAAAAAGAAAAGAATTAAGGTGTTACAAACACCCAGAGTCCAGACTTCAACCCAATTGGCACGCAGAAGTCTTCTGATTTGTTCAGATACAACTTTGCAAACTTAAGACGTGATTCCATGTTCTTTTTAGAAAGAAGGGGGTTTCTCATGGCTACCCTTTCTGTCTTTTTCTAATTGCCATCACTTGATCAATGGAGATACGATACCTGGGACAATTACAGATCAGTTGCTGGAAGCTCAAGTGAGTGCCACTTCTATTTTCTAGGCCAGTGATGCCAGATTTGTTCTGCATAGCACCTGTTTACAGATCATTCCTATCCAAGTGAATGGGGCAGAGCTTCAACACAAAAAACACCCGTATGCAATGAATCGTGTTATGCTAAGCATTCAGTGAAGAACACTGCTGGTCTCTCCCAACAGCTGAATGGTTTCAGATACCCACTGATCCAATACTAATGACCTATGTCAAGGACTGGGGTATTAAATATGTAACTCCGGGAAAAGCCCTTTAAAGTTAGTAGTAAATTAACATTGGCTGCTTGTAAGAAGTGTATGCTAAATATTGTCTGTTTTCATTCAACCCTTTAGCGCCAATTGTTAATAAATTAACAATGAAACAAAAAATAAACTGAGAAAATGTGAAAACATTTACACCGGAGGAAAATATAATGTTAATTCAATATCAAGTTAAAGCATATTTATGGCTGACAATATCTTGTGAAAAGCATGAAACTACATAGTTATGTTTGGAGGAAGATTAGACATACTTAGTAACCCACTGTGTTAAGTGAGGGTTTGAAAGGCTTCTATAATAGAAATATACATTAGAATTTTCTTAGCAAGGTATAGCTACTTATGCTTCACAATAAACAGGATAATGCAGGGTTATTAAACAGATTTAAGAGCAGACTGACTGAGTCTCCAAGGCTCTGGCATATTAAACTGAAGTGTTTGTGTGAAGGATTTGCATTTTAATTGCCATCATTCTTAGGTTTCTTCCATTGTGCAAGTACTAGATTTCAGGCTTCTTAAGAAACAGGCTCTCCTCAGGTGATGACCTTAATGGGTTTTTTTTCTTAATGACAACTCCTGGTATGTTACACCTGCTTATCCTCAAGCTACTCCTCAGCTGTTTATGTTTGTGGGTTTAAAGCAGTTTAGCTATAATAAGTTTCTCATAAGGGAAGAAGGAAAAAGTTAAAATTAGTTTTTTGTGCTTTTTTTTTTTTTTTTACTATAGTACTTTTCATAGTTAAAAAAGCAAGACGAAAAAACAAGAAACACTTTAAAGGAACGCTAAAACATAAAAATGAACAGTACAATGTACTCAGATGACCTTGCCTTCACTGCTTGTCAGACTGCAGAAACCCTGCAAAGAACAAATGGGTTAAACTCCAACGGATCTGCTCCATCTGTGGAGACTAAGGTCTTATTCATATCTCTGCACATATGACATCCGCATTTTTTACAGATTTCATATATACCCATTAATTTCAATTTATTTATTTAGATGTCACTTTTTTCACTGATGCATCACACCAATGAAAGTCTATGGGTCCAAGAAAAAAAACAAAACAAAACTGATGACTGACGCTAGGTTCACACTAACATTAGGGTTTCCATTCTTCGTGTCCACTTGGGGACCCGAAAAACGGAAACCCTATCTGCTTAAAAAGCGGTTACCTGCGGGCCCCATAGACTATAATGGGGTCCGTCAGGTTTCCGATGATTTAATACTGAAATTGGCGCTTATTTCAAGCGGAATAGGGGACGGAGTCCCCCGAATACTAGTGTGAATGAACCCTTATGGATGTTTTTCATGGACTCAAAGACACACAAAATATTAAAAAAAAAAAAAAAAAATATATATATATATATATATATATATATATATATATAAAAAAGACATGGAAATCAGATCAACTATGGACAGCACACTATCCATGAAAAGCAGCATGGGGCCCTGTCTGTGAAAATCACATGAAGGCCTAATCTTTCTATCTGACTCTAAACAGGCCACGGCAGGAAAGCTCCTGCTGCAGCCAGTCGTCTTACAGACAGCCATACGATAGTGAAGGAGGGGGGGGGAATGGCTGCACTCCTAAGACACATAGAGAAGGTTTCTTTATACATTCCTCACTTTAATATAAGATAAAATAGGACCAAAGGACAGTAAGAGATGAATGCAGGAAGTGCTGGAATATTTGGGCTTTTTTGTACATTTTTATGTTTAGCGTTCCTTTAAAACTGGTTGTCTTTCTACAGCAACATCGCGCTATTTGGATGGGAGCTATTCACTTATAAAAGTGAGAAAATCTAATTTCTGGAACAGCAAAAATTGCAAGTACAAATAACTCTGGTGGGCTTGCTCAACATCTAGTTTTGTATTCTCTTGTGAGCTATTCCAGGTGAACTGGTAGGATATATCAGGAATTGTAATCATTCTCCATGAAATATTCCAATTTTGAATAAACATTAAACTGAAAGTAGGTCTATGAAATCTAATATCTAAGACAAATAGAACCTCTGTCTCAGATAAAGTAACAGTCTGGAGTCTAAATTTACTTATTAGTCTCCCACTGTGAAGCTAGTGCCGTACCTTATGGAGACCTGTAATGTTTTGCAAGTCTGTATCAAATATATATGTATGTAACATACAGTACAGACCAAAAGTTTGGACCTTCTCATTCCAAGAGTTTTCAGTATTTTCATGACTATAAAAATTGTAGATTCACACTGAAGGCATCAAAACTATGAATTAACACATGTGGAATTATATACTTAACAAAAAAGTGTGAAACAACTGAAAATATGTCTTATATTCTAGGTTCTTCAAAGTAGCCACCTTTTGCTTTGATTACTGCTTTGCACACTCTTGGCATTCTCTTGATGAGCTTCAAGAGGTAGTCACCTGAAATGGTCTTCCAACAGTCTTGAAGGAGTTCCCAGAGATGCTTAGCACTTGTTGGCCCTTTTACCTTCACTCTGCGGTCCAGCTCACCCCAAACCATCTCGATTGGGTTCAGGTCTGGTGACTGTGGAGGCCAGGTCATCTGGCGTAGCACCCCATCACTCTCCTTCTTGGTCCAATAGCCCTTACACAGTCTGGAGGTGTGTTTGGGGTCATTGTTCTGTTGAAAAATAAATGATGGTCCAACTAAACGCAAACCGGATGGAATAGCATGCCGCTGCAAGATGCTGTGGTAACCATGCTGGTTCAGTATTCCTTCAATTTTGAATAAATCCCCAACAGTGTCACCAGCAAAGCACCCCCACACCATCACACCTCCTCCTCCATGCTTCACGGTGGGAACCAGGCATGTAGAGTCCATTCGTTCACCTTTTCTGCGTCGCACAAAGACACGGTGGTTAGAACCAAAGATCTCAAATTTGGACTCATCAGACCAAAGCACAGATTTCCACAGGTCTAATGTCCATTCCCTGTGTTCTTTAGCCCAAACAAGTCTCTTCTGCTTGTTGCCTGTCCGTAGCAGTGGTTTCCTAGCAGCTATTTTACCATGAAGGCCTGCTGCACACAGTCTCCTCTTAACAGTTGTTGTAGAGATGTGTCTGTTGCTAGAACTCTGTGGCATTGATCTGGTCTCTAATCTGAGCTTCTGTTAACCTGCGATTTCTGAGGCTGGTGACTCGGATGAACTTATCCTCTGCAGCAGAGGTGACTCTTGGTCTTCCTTTCCTGGGGCGGTCCTCATGTGAGCCAGTTTCTTTGTAGAGCTTGATGGTTTTGGCCACTGCACTTGGGGACACTTTCAAAGTTTTCCCAATTTTTTGGACTGACTGACCTTCATTTCTTAAAGTAATGATGGCCACTCGTTTTTCTTTACTTAGCTGCTTTTTTCTTGCCATAATACAAATTCTAACACTCCATTCAGTAGGACTATCAGCAGTGTATCCACCTGACTTCTGAACAACACAACTGATGGTCCCAACCCCATTTATAAGGCAAGAAATCCCACTTATTAAACCTGACAGGGCACACCTGTGAAGTGAAAACCATTTCAGGTGACTACCTCTTGAAGCTCATCAAGAGAATGCCAAGAGTGTGCAAAGCAGTAATCAAAGCAAAAGGTGGCTACTTTGAAGAACCTAGAATATAAGACATATTTTCAGTTGTTTCACACTTTTTTGTTAAGTATATAATTCCACATGTGTTAATTCATAGTTTTGATGCCTTCAGTGTGAATCTACAATTTTTATAGTCATGAAAATACAGAAAATTCTTGGAATGAGAAGGTGTGTCCAAACTTTTGGTCTGTACTGTATATGTAAATTACAGGATTACACTGAATAAAAAGAAAAATCACATAGGTTTATACTGAGATTATAGGTAGTCACATAATATGCATAGCTCTACTTATTCAGTATGTACTAGGACTTAGTTTGCTAATTCACATGTTATAGCAATTTTCATTATGCTAGTAAGAGATGTTTGGCTAACATTGCTGTAGGCATAAGAAATGCATTTCACACTGATATCCCAACTGAATATGACCAAACAGCAAAGAAGGGTACAGGGCGGCACTTGACTAGCACAACTCCGTTGGGTGCACGTTCACAGTAGGAACTGATCAAACTCCCAAAAACATGTAACAGGAAAGGTATGCGACGGCACTCCAGAATACTATATCTGCAGATGATTTATTGAAAGTAGTCACATCAAATGAGACAAGGTACAATTCAGTTATCCCAACGTTTCGGGAATGAGTCCCCTCATCAGGCATAAGCTTAGGACTTGAAGGTAAAGGGTAGCAATGTCACAACTCAAAGAAAGAACAAAGTTCGGTAACCGCTGGTGGGTGGTGAGAAGAGATTGCTCGCCAAAGCAATCTCTTCTCAGTCATAGTTGTTGTGAAATGATTTCATACATATATAAAAAATATACATATATAAAAAATCGGTGCCTACATTACATTAATTTTACTGCCAAGGAACATTTTCTGTAATATTCTAAAATAACCACACTTGAATTTATACAATGATGTTTCTGCCTCAGCAAACAGCACGTTTTAGGTACATAGTTTTGGGGCATTAAATTTTGTTTTCCACTAAAAGCAAACTATTTATAATATAACTCAAAGTTTTAATTAATTTGCAGGGGGAAAAAGCAGTCATCAAAATCCATACTGTACCGTATTATAAAATCTTTTTTCAGCTCCATGGTTTCCAATTATATAGTATTTAGTTACTCTGTGTTTTCATGTACTGTTAGATGAAAGTCATAAGAAGCAAGAAAACGTCTTACAGACTCAATTTCCCACAAATGACTTTTACAACAGAATGTTCTCATCTTTTTAGTATTGATTTATTGGGTTTTTAGCTTTATAGTTGGCTGAAATAGTATATGGCACCGAGCAAGATTTTGTCTTCATAAAAATACTGATCATACAAGCATAAGAAAAGAAGTCACATAGTTTGTGTGTGATTAAATTTCAAGTTTTGGAAGACAAGGAGAAAACTAACAAAGCAAAAAAGAAGCACACTGAAAGTATAATAAAAATAAATTTTTAAAAAGGACTTTTTGTTAAATTTTATTAATGAAGAAAAAACAGAAAAAAAAATATCTTAGGGTAGGCTATCAATATTACATCAGTGGGGGTTGACTCAACCCACCCCCTACTGATCAGCTGTTTGAATTGCAGCCTCTTCATTATTTACACGGGTCCATCTATCTTATTAGTACTGGCTGTACAGGGTGTTACAGTTTTTCCCAATTTAAGTTTTATTACCATATGATACTTAGGTCTCCTGATTTCTAGGCTTAACATATTTATGAGCGGTCCTACAGATTGGTCATTAATATCAGATTTGTGGGGTTCTAACACCCAGCACTCCCATAGATTGGCTGTTCTCACCAGCTAATACACAGAGAATGAAACAGGAAGCAGGCAGCTCTAATCTCTGTGTAGTGGTGGAAATGAGTTACTGCAGCTTAGGTGATACTCAAATAAATGCGCTAATTGCAGAACTTTGTCTGAGCACTACACAGAGAAAACAGATGATTGGTCAGGTGTTGCGCCCCCATTAATCTGATATTGATAAATCATCATTAGGATAGGCCATCAATATTTTTAGCCTGAAAACCTCCTTTTAAAATTGTGGCATTAAATGGTATTAAACAGTTCTCATCAAAACTTAAAATATGTGCAGGGTCTGTAGTCTATGGCTCTATACATGTTGTCCTATGCTCCTTATTGTACACACTTACAGCAGAAAAACTCAGTCTGCCCACTCTCCTATCCATTACTACTGTGTTTCTCCGAAAATAAGGCAGGGTCTTATATTATTTTTTGCTCTGAAAAAAGGGCTAGGGCTTATTTTCGGGGTAGGTCTTATTTTTTTTTCCGTGAAGAACAATCAAACATTTGATCGTTTTAATTCAACTTTTATCAGACATGAAACAGCAAAAAACAGCAGTTCAGCACTTTTGATCTTTTTTTTTCACTACGGCATTCACTATAAAGGTAAAATATTTTTATAAGTCTGTAGACCGGGAGTTTTCGGACATAGGGATACCTAATGTGTATGTGTTTCACAGTAATATTTTATTTTTATATGTATTTTAGTGAAAGTAGGAGGGGGCTTGAACTTCTTATGTGTTTTTTATATTTTTTAACTTTTTTTTTTTACTAATTAAAAAAAAAACCTATGTCTATAATGGGAGATTATCTACATTACTATTGAGGCAATAGTAATATTCCTATGACAGGACTGGGAGCCTTCATAAGGCTCCCGGCTGTCAAAGAAACAGGTCGGCTCCTGCGATCTCACCCGCGGGAGCCGGCCTGCAACTTCAAAGGTACGGGGCTGGTGAGGACCGGCCCCGGGGATAGTTTATCTGCTTTGGGGGGTCGATTTGGAGGGGGGGGGTCATGGACTGGCACACTTAACAATACCCACGATCAGCGGACTCTGATCGCGGGTATTAACTGCAGGTCTCCACTGTACAAGGAGACCCGGTATAGCAGCTATACGGGGTGGGGACCGGCTGTGGGGACTGCGGGGGGGAAGTGCGGAGGTCACGCAATGCCCACGGTCAGAGTCCATTCTGATCGTGGGTATTAACTCCGGCGGTTCTGCTACTTTGGTGGGCAGGAGAGGGGGTCACGTTCAACAATGCCTGCAATCACAGTAGACAATGACCGCGGGCATTAACTCCAGGTCTCCGCGGCGACCCGGTACAGCAGCTATGGTAACCGCTCTGCAGCAGAGTGGCCGCCATCTTTAAGGACCCGGAATCCGCTGTAATCGCACAGCAGATGTCGGGAAGGGGTTAAATTAGCTAGGGCTTATTTTTGGAGTAGGGCTTATATTTCAAGCCTACTCCAAAAAAACCTGGAAAACGTAGCTAGGGCTCATTTTCGGGGTAGGTCTTATTTTTGGAGAAACACGGTAGTACTAATGGTTTCTTTACATGTAATTCTGCCAGGAGTAACTGTAAAATAGGAAACAAATATCTGAGAAAAGCTCAAGTGACCAGAATATAGGAGATACAGGAATATTGAACTCCAAATCTAGGTTATGACGCAACAAAATAAACCAAAAAAGAGAAATCTAAGCACAATAAGGAAAGCTGCTTGCTGTCCATAACGAACATCCCATTAGTAATAACACAAACAGCTAGTCATAAGTATATTGAAGTAAATAGTAAACTCTCCTTACATTGCAAAGTTGTAGAATCCTCTCCAGTGCCTGCTGTTTGCAGTCATATACAGGCTGTGAGGAAGGACCAGCCCTTCCCCTCTACATTTACTGTGTGAAGAAAACCAGCCCCTCCTCTCTCCACTTACTGTGAACACATCTTGATTTTGAAGATACCTAGGGATGGAACATCCCTAGTAACAGGGAATGAACAGAGATTTAGCTAGAACCCAGTGGTGGAAATTTAGAGAGGCTCTGAGGCAGAAAACAGCAATGTTTTTAAAAGATGTGTATAACATTTGATCCAGAATCACCTGCTCTACTAAATGAAGACTAAGCCATCTGAGAAGTTAGTAACCATTTAACAGATTTTGTGTTCCTTCTGTTCAATCCTGTGATCAAATCCACTTTCTAACCAGTCTGTATTTTTTTCCCCTAGTTTCTCTCAGTGCTTCTCAATGGAATTCAGACGAACGGGCTCTTGTATAATGCAGGGAAGGGTCAGTTCAACCAGTCATATCTCAGCCATTATTAAACACAATATAGTGTCATATAAAATGAGATTCTCATATTTTATATGGTATGCCTCACTGTATTATCTTCAGAGATAATCTCAGTTGAAAGCACAGTTTGGATGGGCAAACTGCTGCTGTTCCTAATTCTGACCCCCATTGACCTAATCTGATTTACATTTTATACCGCCTAAGATATAACTATTTAAAAGTGCACTCCCACCTACCCCAGCTTGTATTACACAAGAGCTTGCCCATCCGTACTTGACTGGTGTAGATTTCAGCTCTCAAAAGAGAATTAGCAGAAAGAACAAAGATGTGGAGGATATCACAGAAAGGAGAGAGTTGATGGATGGAGAGCAGTCCGTAAGGACTTTTTGCAAACATCTAACCCGAAAAACAGTTCACTTAAATTTTGTCCAAACACCTAAATGCTGGAGAACAGAATTCCCAGGATTTGTCCTTCTGCAGTAACCTAGAGCAGAGTTACAATTTTGTTGTACACTGTACTATATAAAATAATTTAAGTGTCAATAAATTTTAAGATTTTATGAATGCAAGGTTGATGTAATAGTTGAAATTGTGACCATTTGCCACTAGACAATTAACTATTTTCATTTATTCGATATATATTTGTTCACTTTGTGTCTGACTTTGAATACACAAGTACAGCAAGAAAAGTAAGAGACCTGGCACTTCCATTTTTCAATAAGTTAGTTTACGGCTTCTGCAAAAACTATTTTGTAAATAACATTCTGAGGCCAAACTCTAAAGAGGTATAATGACATTACTGAAATGTAGCGTATCATCTCAGGGGCAATGTGCAGTGTACTATTATTACAGCTGTGTAATCTGCCAGCAGGTTCTAAACCCCAGAAAGAGACAAATTAAGGGAAATAAGTCTAGTTTTGCAGGATTAATGTGTGTTCCGCGCCTGGATAAGTGGGCAGCTCAAACTATTCCATCCTCATTTGTTGTGGGATATTAGGCACTAAATGAAACATTAGAACCAAACCACACTGGACTGATGCATTATAACTACAGCTCGAAAATGTGCTCATGTATTCTACATGATGAAAGTGCTCTGCTGAGCGAGGAAGATGCAAAACATGACCATCAACAAACTAATACATGTACACGGAAGATACCATAATGCTAAAAAAAATGCTCCAAAATAATGTGTCATATGGCACATATCACATAGTTTGATTCCAAAATGCCAACCTTAGGATAAACATGCAGTTTTTCAATTAAAATAAAAATTATATATATATATATATATATATATTTTATTTTTTTTTCACACACATATTATATACCATAAGCATATATTATATAAACACACACACACATATTATATATAAAAATCAGTATGTATACTATTGATTTTTAAATGGAAGGTATTGTCAGCAAATAAGCTACTGTTAAAATCAACTAAGGATATGTTCACACTACTGTTATTACAGTCAGCTGCAGTGATCCATTCATATGATGAGAGCAACAGACATTAACAGTAGGACAGTAATGGACATAGATGGACACCCTCTGTCTGCTTCCATTCCCATTTGCTATAATGTAAAAAACACAATAGAGATTTAGTTTATTTTTGTAATGTTAGAAAAAGTCTATGTAGCACAACACTTTTCAATCAAATTAAGACTGCCATTTACATTCACTATAAAAACCGCAGTGGCCGCAAGCTGACAAGGTTTCCAGATGCACTGCAACCAAGTCATTGTCTCCTGGTGTGGCCCTACAATAAAGTGGGATGTGGTTACATGGGAAAGGCCACTGTCAACAGGTGATGAGGACAGACTTACACAGAAGTCAAAAGGTAGCCGATTTAAGGCATATTGTCTAAACTGTTGCTCACTAAGCAGAGAAGCAACTTAGACAAGATGGCCGACCCTATAATCATGAAAAAGTAAACAAAGGGAAAAAAAATGGTTTCAGGTGATGACTATTCAAGAAGGCCTACAACCTCCAATAACACTATTGTCACCACACCACCATCTGTACAGCCTCTCCCCTCACCTTCTGTCTCTATCCCTCTTCTCTCATAGATTGTAAGCCCTTGCGGGCAGGGCCCTCTATCCCACTGTGCCAGTTGGTCACTGTTAGTATTGTACTTGTCTTGTATATCTGGTGTACCGTATGTAAACCCTCAAATGTAAAGCACCATGGAATTAATGGTGTCATATAAACAAACAATAATAATAATGACATCAAACAACACTTCATAAATGAATAGTGAATGAAATATATATCTTATTAAAGAAAAATGCACTTCCTTTTCAGTTTATCAGACTGTGTTACTCATTACATATTAGTGTACGGAGAGAGAAGTGAGGAGGAGAAGGCTGCTGGAAAACAAATATAAATTCTGAATTCTACTATTCTGAAATTTTCAAGATAAGACATTATCACTGTGCAGAGTGAGGCAATTAATTATTATCCTGCGCAGAAATCCTCCTCCTCCCCATTCCGCTCTCCATAAAGTTCTGTGTGTGAGGTGAAAACTGAGAGTGCCTAATAAGTAAAGAAGGAAACCGATTTCTTTAGTAAAATCTGCACTATGCATTTATGAAAAGTTGTTTTATAACTGAAGGCTTTATGTAAATATTTTAAGACCATAAGACATTTCAGATGTTTTCGCACTAAGTTTCTCTTCCGCAGAAAATATTGTCAGCTGGCGAGAGAAAGTAATGCATGATCAATGCAATCAACTTCCCCAGAAATGAGGGCAATGGGCTGACATTAGAAGAATAAGATATAGGTCTGACACTGAGTAGTGCTGGACAAATCCCAGGAGGCATATAGCCAACAAGCATAACATCTTGCCTTTCTTTTTATTTATGACTAAGGAAGTTTTACTGTTTAGCTACAAGGGCATGATCACACGATTTTAACTTCTTCACAAAAACCTGATGTTTATTTTCAGTACACTCCTCCTACTTCAGCCTGAGTTTCGCAGTTTACACTGCAGCGCCTCTTCCCGCTGATTCGCCTCATTCCATGGTGCTATATCAGTTTGTGGCTAGTTTCCAATGTCTCCATGATATCGATGCGCATTAACCGCATCAAAAATTGACCTGTGAACTGTTTTTATTTCTTTGACATAGATTGAATTGAAAACAAAGGGGTAAGGTATACATACATTTTTTTAAATATGGATTTTGACGCAATATATGCTTTTTACATATCTACCAAACAAACATGCTACATGCAATAAGCAATAAGACTAAATCACGAAAGTCAGTAACATATAAATGAGCTTACCCGGTACAAGCTCCATGACAATGTATATGGGCTGTCTTTGTGTGCAGACTCCTATAAGCTTCACAATATTGACATGGTCATACTGTTTCAATATTCTGTGCAAACAAGACAAAATAAAACCATTAATAGTAATTCACTAGATACTAAGTTTAAGAAGAAAAAACACTTTTTCAGCACATAGTAATATCTTAGGTTCCTTATATTGCAGTTCATTTGAGGAACACGGCTGAGGGAGAGGGACAGTTTGCTTACATATATTTTCCATATCTGTGGTTTTTAAGGATGAAAAGAAATCTCTATATTCTTCTCTTTATAATAATCAAAAATGGCATGTGGTATGGCATGGATTTTTTTCAGCCTTTCAGTTCTGATAATCTTGAAAAGATGAGTGCACGTAGACATAGGCATAAGTAGCAAGCACAAGTTCTGCACATCTTAAGCTGTGCTTACCAATTATTTTTTTTTACATTTTGCTGAATATTGCGTTAAGGTAGCTCTGATGTGCTATACTACTGGCATCAAATATTGGCTCCCATTGCTTGTGGAATGGTAGGGTCCTCTGTATCAGCAGGGATTGAAGAGGTGAATAGTGCTTTACTTAGTATTTCTGTCTTTTTTTATCTTTCTACATATTTTTTTTTTTCAAAACCTGGATAAACCGTTTAAAGGGAACCTGTCAGCAAGATTTTCCCATGCAACTGTCACCGGTATCTAACAGGGCATTTCGCCTCTTGTCCAATTTTGTCTTTATAATGTCTGAGCACTGTTTCCATCCTTAGCAAAGCCACTTTTAATCAATATGTAAATAGGGTTTTCAAGTCAAGGGGTGGAAATCTGACAAAGTCATCTCCTCCCCTCTCCTATAATGGACCTTCCCCTACCCCTGAGATGAGGGGTTTGTTTCTTAGGTGGGTATTCTCAGGGTTTTCATCTATGTTATATATGGTTATCTTAGCACCTTTATTATATTATGATCTGTGGCAAA
The DNA here is from genome assembly GCA_947044405.1 of Leptodactylus fallax. Lineage (NCBI taxonomy): Eukaryota > Metazoa > Chordata > Amphibia > Anura > Leptodactylidae > Leptodactylus > Leptodactylus fallax. Next base: position 868,619 of record CAMRHE010000008.1, read on the forward strand.
GTTTTTGATGGTTTATAGGTGTACTTTTATACATAGATTCTGATTGCCATTTTGATCAATACATATTTTGTATTGTGCTTTCTTTGATTTACCATATTTATCCATTGTTTGACTCCCTGGGTTTCCTTCCTTTGTGTATATTTTCCATTGGTTTTTCCTTGTTATTCCCCCATGTGTTTATTTGTATTTGTATATTTTTTATTTATTAATTTATCAATAAATTATGAGATTTGTTTTTTACTTTCATGTGGGCATGAATTTGTTTATTGATTAGTTACTACTTGTCCCACACATATTTTGTTGTTATCTGATTATTGGCCCAATAGTTTTTTGTTCACATTAATAAAAGTGGTTTTGCCAAGGATGGAAGCAGTACTCTCGGACATTAAAAAAAACAGCATTGGACAAGAGGAGAGATGCCCTCTAAAGGTACTGGTGGCAGCTGTAGTGGCAAAATCTAGGTGACAGGTTCTCTTTAAAGCAACTGCAATATAAGTTATTGTAATATTGCATGGCCTGTTCCGTGGGTGCAGATGGTCCAACATAAAAACAGCAATTGTGAGTGAATCTGCTCTTTAAATTTGACTACAAGAGCATGTGGCCTTTATAACCATTATCATGCACCCAAACAACAAATATCTACTAGAGTTCTCGTCTTTACCCACCTGGCTTCAGATAAAAATTTTATTTTTAATTCCTGAGGAAGATCTTCTTTGCATGTTTTCACAGCAACCGGCGTTTTATCTTTTAATGTTCCTTTGTAAACTTCACCAAAATTGCCCTATAATAGGAAAATTAAATCATAGTCACGTTAGCTACAAAACTAGGAAAAAAGTATTAAAAGCAATTCAAGAAAATAGAAGTAATGGTTATATATATATATATATATATATATATATATACACACACACACACACATACACTGTTTTTTTTGTTCTCCAGGTCTGTTTCTACTGAGCCTGCATTAAGAATTATTTATAAAATGACTAGAGATTTAGGCGATTCACTCTCTCAGACATAAAAGAAAGCCTATTCGGTGTCCTTCCATAACCCATACAATTTTCACTTGCAAAAAGGTGTCATACCAAAGCAAGGCATATCAAAGAAAGATTAAAAAAGAAATGTAAGATATACATAATATAATGAGTACAGGTTTGCATGTAAGAAGTTCCACTATGGCCAAAAATAGCTTCAAGATACATGGAGACTGGAAGATGAAAGAATATAAAAAAAAAAAAAAACCCAAAAAAAAACCAAAAAAAAAAAAAAACCTTCATAATCATTAAAACTATTAAAGAGAAACTCCAGTTTCAGTGGACACATTGTACAAGTGACCTGACAGCAGTAAGGGACAGATACAAATGTCTAAAAAAAAAAACCCATAGAATGTACAATCAGTGAAAAATGGGGATCCCAGAAAACCCTTCAAAAAGCCTCACTGTCAAAAAAAAAAACAAAAAAAAAAACCTGCTTAAAGGGAAAATGTCAAGTTTTTTTGGGACACTGAACCATCCAAAGCTCCTTTTGAACTGCTGATTTATGATCCCAAATAGCCCTATGCTATCTCTGTTCGTGGTCACAATGACAAAAAAAAAAAAAAAACCTATATTCCTACCTGGAGGTGAGTCCTGTTAGCCTAACCAGACTCCTCTCTGGTACTCCTGGCGTCTGCGCAGCATTCAGTGACAGTGGGGAAGTACATCACAGCTTCACTGTGCATTCGCCCAAGGTGAAACACATGCACACTGAAGCTGCGGTGGACTGCACAGTGTAGGAACTGGGTATTTTTTTTTTTTTAAACCATGGACAGAGTTAAGCAGGGTTCACACTACCGTTGGAGTCCGCTATGAAGGTGTCCGTTAAAAAAAAATAAATGGACACCTATCATAACGGACCCTAACTGATGAGCATCAGGTAGTGTCCGTTTTTTAATGTCACATACCGCTAGAAAGCAGACAGCGCGCTGAATTCAGCGCGCTGCCGGCTTTCCCGGTATGTGCCCCGGGGCTGGAGATATAGGCAGTGTGGAGTTACATGTTTTACTTTACTTACTGTTTGAAGGGCGCTGTGAGGAACTCCCTCCCTGCCACTTCTCGTTGGTCCATAGCCCTGTACTGAGGGGCGTTCCTCACAGCTCAGCGTCATCGCCAGGCAGTAAGGAACGCCCCCTCTGACAGTACAGGGCTATAGACCAGTACAGAGAGAGGAGGCGTTCCTTACAGGCCAGTGATGACGCTCAGCTGTGAGGAACGCCCCCTCATACAGTGCTATGAATGAACAGAACTATCAGGGAGGGAGTTCCTCTGACAGTACCCGGCTATAGAGGAGAACAGAGAGAGGGGGCGTTCCTTACAGCTCAGCGATGACGCTCAAGCTGTGAGGAACGCCCCCTCAGTACAAGTCTCTGAACAAAGAGAAGTGTCAGGGAGTTCCTCGCAGCGCCCTTCTAACAGTAAAACATTACACCGCCGATATCTCCAGCCCCGGGGCACATACCGGGAAAGCCGGCAGTGCGCTGAATTCAGCGCGCTGTCGGCTTTCTAGCGGTATGTAAAACCGCATATACATGAGGACACGAAATGTCCTCTAACACTGCTAGTTTTTTTTTTTTTTTGTTTGTTTCTCCTTTCTGAGCATGCGCAGGGAAAGTAAACGGACATAAAATAACGGACAGTAACTGATGGCTTTCAGTTACTGTCCGTTACCCATAGACTTCAATGTTAAAAAAGTAACGGACACTTGCTTTCCGTCAAGAATCCGTTTTTTTCAAACGGACAAAAAGTCCTGCATGTAGGATTTTTTGTCCGTGAAAAAATAACGGACTTCTGACGGATTTGGTGTAAACGGACACTAACGGACACAATATAAAAACCCATTGAAATGAATGGAAATTTTAACGGATTTCTGACGGTTCAACTAGTGTCCGTAGCTATAATCTTGTAACGGACAATAGCCACGGACACTACTGATGGACACCAACGGTAGTGTGAACACTCCCTTAGAATTGGGCTATTTAGGACATTTAACCACTAGTCTCATAAGGACATGTGATTGATTTAGTGCCCCAAATCAACCTGACAGGTTCCTTGCAAAACCTTTACTAGTAACTGAGACAGCTCCTTGGAAGTTGAACGTGGCTATTTGGAATGTTTTGCTCTTTCTGCACACATGAATCCTAACATGATCCTGTGATTCACAATAAATGCATACTGCATAGTCACAAGCTTTGGAGCCCTCATTTTTTAATCCTTTTGGTGTGGTTTCTCAGATTATCAATTTCGTCTTTATTTTTGTTAAACGGTAAGCATCTCCTGAGAAGTCTCTATTCACACCCTGCTTTAGTGGTCTGAGACACTCTCCCCACTGGATGATCTAGTATGTGTATTTGTCTCAGGCACACTGAGGGAATTTATTAAACAGTCTACACAGTTTTCTGGTGTTTTTAAAAAGAAAAAAATAAATAAATTTATTTGTGAGTGGGGTGTACGCAGGGCTTACAGGAGGGAACATGGAAACATTATTGCCTTCTATAGCCTGACAGATTAATGCCCAAAACTGTTGTAAATTATAGTTTTAGCTAGTGTGAAACAGAGACAGAAATTTGCCTAGTATGTACTATAAGTGTGTTTTATTCATGCATTTAGGGGATCAAGGATGAAATATGAAAAGCTAGTCTTTGAAAGCATGAAACACTTTCCCCACCCCCACTGCTCCTGGCTGGCCCATATAACAGGGGGGGGGGGGGTCTCAAACTACTAAAGTACAATGTGCAAAGAGGAGTCAGATTCTGGTAGCCAATTTACAGAAATGTAAAGCTGGAAAATAGAAGGAACAGCACCACAGAGATTGAGAACAAGGGCACTGGGTATTTTATTATGATGT